>CM021101.1:190171862-190280920 GCA_007115665.2 Sequoiadendron giganteum | reverse complement strand
AGTCAGGGAAAACTTTAGTGGTGAATATTCACCAGTTGGCTAATAATAGAAATTAGGAGCTCCAAAAATGGCTAATAGTACAAGCTGAAATGAAGACTAAATTGCCAGGTTTTACGAAAAAATAATTTTGTCTCGATTAATTCGCCATGTAAACGATGTGTCATCAAAACTGATTCGCCAGTATTTTATATAATTACTAAAAAAATTAATTATATTCGCCAGTAATATTATATTCCTCCCATTAATTTTGGGGCAATATCACCACTAATAATAAATTACTATTTAATTTGAGGAATATTTTCTTTTATCTATTGCCATAGATTAGTTTTTTAATCAAGTAGTTGTAGGTTGATTTTGGGCCCTAATACACATGTGCATTTTAAAATGCTTGTTGAGGCCCGAAATTTGTTTTGGGCCGCATGATTAAATCTAATTGTGTGGCCCAAAACAAATTTCGGGCCTCAACAAGCCTTTAAAAAGGCACATGTGTATTAGGGTGCGGAATGAACTTGCAGCCATCCTTTTTTCTATCAGTTGGATGCCAGATAATGTTTCCCCGATGCACCATAGTTCCCCCGATATACTTTATGCATTTGATAATTCATGCCCATGCTTATAATTCATGGTTACTTTTGTTAAGAAAACTTGACTCTGTCAGTATATCAGGAGAGCACCTTAGGAGTCAGCTAGATAGAGTATTGTTACACCAATACTAGGTTGTGAGCCATTTTCATTGGGCCATTGACAAGATTGTGATGGGGGTTCTATCGATGAAGCATTGTTAGGCCGATGGTATTGAATTTTGTTAGGAATGGGGGAAGATCTAGCCCTTGACCCCACCTGTATTGTGATAGGAGCACGCCAAGATTCACTAGGATTCGCCACTATGATTATTATTTTTACCAATTATTCATTAAGATTCCCTTGGATTTTACAAAAAATTTAACACTGTTCATAAGATTCGCCAAGAAAATTAATATTTTTTTTCAAATAAAAGGAAAGATTCACCAAGATTTTACACCTTTGCTGAGGGGGGGGTTTCTTAAATTTATCCTTGGTGAGAGTTAAGAGTTGAGAGGGAGAGAAGGGCAGTGGGATTGGGAGAGAGGTAGAGGGTAGAGGGTTTAAGGGTTAAGGGTTTAAGGTTTAATGGTAGAGAGGAGAGCCATAGAAGGAGTGAGTGAGTGAGTGGATGAGAGAGATAGACTTGATAGAGGGAGAGGGGGTAGGGGGAGAGAGAGAGTGGGGGCCTGTGGTGGTGGGGGTGGGGGTGGGGAGTGGGAGAGAGATAGAGGGTAGAGGGTTTAGGGTTTAGGGGTTTAGGGGTTTCGAGGTTTAGGGTTTAAGGCTTAAGGGTTTAGGTTTTAGGGTTAAGGGTAGAGTGGAGATAGATAGAGGGAGTAAGTGAGATAGAGAGAGACCTAAGAGAGGGAGAGGGCGTAGGAGGGAGAGACTTGAGAGAGATAGAGGGGAGAGTGGGAGAGAGATAAAGGGAAGAGAGTTTAAGGGTTACGAGTAGAGGGGAGAGATATAGAGGGAGTGAGTGAGAGAGAGAGAAATGGAGGAAGTGGGAGAGAGATAGAAGGTAGAGGCTTAAGGGTAGAGGGTAGAGGGTAGAGGGTAGAGGGTTAAGGGTAGAGGGCAAAGAGATAGAAGGAGTGAGTGAGAGAGAGAGAGAGACTTGAGAGAGGGAGAGTCTTGAGAGAGAGAGAGGGAGTGAGTGGGAGAGACATAGAGGATGTGGCTTATGGTAGATGGTTTGCTGGCTTGGGTTAAGGGGTAGAGGTAGGAGTTAAGGGTAGAGGAGAGTACGTATGGAGGAGTGATTAAGGAGGAGTGAGGAGTGATTGAGCATGAGGAAAGTGAGTTATGAGAGATCGAGACAAGGAGAGAGTGGGTAGGATGGAGAGACTGAGAGAGAGAGAGAAAGAGAGAGAGGAGGGAGAGAGATAGAGGGTAGAGGGTTAAGGCTGCCTAAGGGTTTAGGGTTGATCCCAACCCAACCAAGAGACATGAAGGAGGGAGGAGAGATAAAGGGTGAGGGCTCTATGGCTTGTGGGTAGAGTGGAGACATGAAGGAGCGAGCGAGGAGAGAGAGAGAGAGACTTGAGAGAGGGAGAGGGGTAGGAGGGAGAGACGTGAGAGAAGAGAGAGAGAGAGAGAGAGAGAGAGAGAGAGAGAGAGAGAGAGAGAGAGAGAGAGAGAGAGAGAGAGAGGGTTAAGGGTTAAGGGTAGAGGGTAGAGGGTTTAAGGGTTTAGGGTTAAGGGTAGAGGGTAGAGAGATAGAGGGAGTGAGAGTGGGAGAGAGATAGAGGGTAGAGGGTTAAGGGTAGAGAGTTTAAGGGTTAAGGGTAGAGGGTAGAGGGTTTAAGGGTTAATGATATATGGGAGAAACATATAAGGAGTGAGTGAGAGAGAGAGATAAACTTGAGAGAAGGAGAGGAGGTAATAGGGAGAGACTTGAGAGAGAGAGAGGGGGGAAGCGATTGGGAGAGAGATAGAATGTAGAGGGTTTAAGGGTTTAGGGTTTAGGGTTTAGGGTTAAGGGTAGAGGGGAGGGAGGGAGGGAGTGGGAGAGAGATAAAGGGTAGAGGGTAGAGGGTTTAGGTTTTAAGGGTTAAGGGTTTAGGGTTAAGGGTAGATGGGAGAGAGATACTTGGGAGAGGGAGAGGGGATAGGAAGGAGAGACTTGAGAGAGAGAGAGAGAGAGAGAGAGAGAGGGCTTGCGAGAGAGATAGAGGTTTAAGGGTTAAGGGTAGAGGGGAGAGAAATAGGAGTGAGTGTGAGAGTGAGAGAGAGACTTGAGAGAGGGAGAGGTGGTAAGAGGGAGAGAGGGAGAGAGAGAGAGAGAGAGATTTTGAGAGAGAGAGAGATATGGAGGGAGTGGGAGAGAGATAGAGGGTAGAAGGGAGAGAATTGAGAGAGAGAGAGGGATGGAGTGGGAGATAGATAAAGGGTAGAGGGTTAAGGGTAGAGATTTTAAGGGTTTAGGGTTTGGGGTAGAGGGTTTAAGGGTTTAAGAGTTTAAGGATAAAGGGAGAGGGGGTAGGAGGGAGAGACTTGAGAGAGAGAGAGGGTGGGAGAGAGATAAAGGATGGGAGAGAGATAGAGGGAGTTAGTGAAATAGAGAGAGAGAGATAGAGGGAGTGAGAGAGAGAAAGGGAGCGGGAGGGAGAGAGTGGGAGATAGAGAGAGAGATGGAGAGACCTGAGAGAGAGAGTGGGAGATAGAGAGAGAGATGGAGAGACCTGAGAGAGAGAGTGGGATAGAGAGAGAGATTAGGGTTTAGGGTTTAAGGTTTAATGGATTAGGGTTTAGGCATAGTGTATAGGGTTGAGGGATAAGTGAGAGACCTAGATGGCTAAGGGGGATGGATGGCTAAGGATAGAGAGAGAGAGAAAAAAACCTATAAAAATTAACTTTCTCATAATGCGAGCACATTTTGAAGTAGTTGAGATATGGACGTTTGTTTAGCAAGACATAACGTGCTTGCATTATAATGTGAGTGTTTTTTGTCTTGCTCTGAAAATGGAAAAAAACTCAATATGCCCATTATCTCAAGGCCCACATTTTGCATATTCTCTTGTTTATACTTGTGTTCTGAAAAAAACAATCTTTTTGATGATTTTGTGAAGTGTGCATGCAATTTTTTCACATTCCATGACCTTTTTCATGATCTTTCCACCACCTTTACATGAGATAGAAAAGTTTTCACGTTGAAAGGCATATAATATCAATTCAAGTCTCAATTCCATTCCATTCAAGAGTGATATATAATTGAATATTGGAGGGTAATAAGCTTTTGAAAAAGTCAAATTCACTACAAAAAATCCATGTGGTTAGCACCATTTTTTGCTTCCACCCACTATTTCAATGTATTTTTCTCCATTTTTTTGAAAAGTTTGGTGCTATTTTTGGGTCGGTGCTATTTTTGGCATTTATTGCACCAGCTAGAACAAGCAAACACTAAATTTGACACAAAGTAGTGCTGAATTTTATGCCATGTTTAACACTGGTTTCCACACCAAGTTCAATGCCAAATTTAGCGCCGAGCCTAGCATCAAGCTTAGCATTGAGTTTTCACTGAGTTTAGCTCTGAGTGTAGCATTGATAATAGCGCCTAATTATGCACCTATTTTGGAGTGTACTTTAGCACCTAGTCTATTGCCGTGCTTAGCACCGAGTGTAGCACTAGAATGAAATTCATCAGAGTAAGAAACAAATATTTCCAAAACACATCTTGTTGTCTCCCCGATAGCCCGAGCAAAGCATATCGGAAACGCCAAATTATATCGGGGAAAGATGACATGTTGTCTCACTGATGGACTAGTGCAACGACATGATGAAGATAGTTATTAATAAAGTACATGTAGTGGTATATAATATCGACAACACTAGAATGTATTGGCAGAAGGGAACACAACATCCCACCGATGGAGCGATACATTATATAGTAGTGAAGTTCAACATGTGGTGAAAGTATATCAAGGGAAAAAAATGCTATCGGACCAACATAAATTCTGGTTCCCCTGATACAACAATAACAGGTTGAAGGCATCGAAGGAAGTGACACTTATTGGTGGAAGGCTAACAAGAGTCTCCTCGATGACCCGATAAGACCATGAACCGTCAAGTACATGTTAAGGAAGGATATCGAAGAAACTAGGGAACATCGAGGAGACATTATCTAGCGTCCCGCCGATACCCCAAAAGGAAGATGTTCATCAATGAGGAAGGTGGTTATCAATGAAAATGGAATCATGGTCTCGTCGATGCAACAATGATGATTGTTTTTTACTGATGTGACATCTCATTTATATCATTGAGATATTCAAAATAAATGATCTACCTGATGAAAATATTGATAAAAAGTGGATCATTTATGAGCTAGAGTTGAGTGAATTATATCTCAATTTGATCACATATTTTCATTAAGACTTGAAAAGGATTTGTTGGATGTGGGAGTAGAAGAAAGGAGGTTGGTTATTAAAAAATGGAAGAAAGCTTAGAAATGTCGAAAATTAAGAAACAAAAAATAGAGAAAAGACTTCTAAACTAGGACTTAATTGACCAATGCCCTGGGTCAGGGCTGAGACCTAAAAGGAATGCATAGAAAAATCCTTCCATGGATAAGTTATAGGACAAGCACAAAGGTTTAGGAGACGTGTGGACATCGCGGCGGGGATATGAGCTATTCATATACCATTATAGGAAACAATATAGGTTTCAATTAGTCTGCAACTCATGGAGATTGAACCTAGGAAGATTAGTGGTACCCAATATGTTTGTTAATACAAAGTTGGTTAAATCTCTAGCCAATAAATATGACCCTAAAAGAAGAAGAGTTATTCAATCACAATGGGTCTGACATTCTCATTATCTCCAAAGATCTCATATCTAATATTTATCAATTGGACTTCTCTTTGAATTTACTACTTACAATCAAAGACCTTCTAATAGAGTACCATCACATGGACACGAGCTATAAAAGATGGAAGCTACCACTAAACAGGCCCAAGGATGAAGGTAGCCAGCTCAGAAGGTTTTCTAGTAATGAAAACCCTCCATTTCACGAGGATTTATTTGAAGAATATTTTCAATATACATGTTATTGAGCTAGACAAGTGTTAGAAGTAGAGGTCCCACCCCTAATGTCAATTGCCCCAATGGTCCTAGCTGCAAACATACAAAGAAAAGATGCCAGCCCATTTGACTATGTCAGTTATTTAGCCAATGTATGAACTAGGGGATGGGAAGGATCAAAAGCAACAGTGATAACATTCATGATTTCAAAAATTACTCTTTGTTTATGCATTTTATTCTACATGAACGACAAGTTAGAAGGTTCTGGGGAGAATAATTAAGCATAAGAGATGTAGATGAAAGTGGTAATTATAAACTTGTACAAATGTGGACTTCCATATGGGATAGTAGATATGGTAGATCACACTATCTATACTTTGAGGAATATTTTGTCAAGCCATTGTTGAAATTAATGGGACATCCATGTAATTATAACCTGTCCCCTAAAATACAAAAATTCTTGAGACCAAAGGAAAAGGACTCGAGGAAAAATGTAAATCATAACTAAGGGGATTGGTATGCATTTCATGCTTGCACTATGATTAGATTCTATGGGTTTGAAGGAGCCCCACATCTATTGCCAAAAATAGTTCTAGATAGAACAACCTATTTGGAAATTGTGAGACAATTGGCTAAATCTGATTTAAAACATCTTAAGAGATACAATAAGTTGTCTATCATTTGTAGAACTTTGTGCTTTGGACATTTTACAATAGTCACCAGTGAAGGGTATCAAGAAATTGATACAAAATTGGAAAAATACAATTTACCGGTTGGTAATGAAAGAAAGAATTTTGATAGAGAGGGTTTTATTCACAAGGAATGTCAGGCTATGAACACCAATTCTCTATGGATGATGTAATAAGAAATTATGATGAGGTCTCAACAAAAGATAGGATGACTACATATAACAAAGTTGTGCTTCTCAGACTTGGAAGAAAGGAAATGTCCCATCTTATTCAGGGGCATTTAATGAAGTACATGATCCTCTGGAAAGAATTGAGAAGCTCATCACTCATGTGGATGAGCTAATAAAAGATGTACCCCTAGATGTCTTTGAAGCACCTTAGACAAATTATTCAGGAATGTAGACTGAGGACATAGAGCCTCTTGATTACATACCCTCACAACCCACTCTAGAAATGAACTTCTCAATAGATACACCCATGAGTGAAGAAGATGAAGAAGAGAGTGATGAGGATGATGATGAGGTCAAATAGATAATCGCCCCTATAGTTACACAATATGAGCCACCATCAGAACGAAACATTGTCAAATTTCAAGCATTAGATGAACTCTTTGATGACGTGAGAGTCAAGGTCGAGCAAGAATTTATTTTTGAAAGTGATTATGTCAAGACTTCTAAATTTAAATCATTTTCTTATGAGCATAAAGAAGAATGCTAAGACAGAGGATGCATGATATCAATCCTAAGTAGGAGGCAATCGCCTTAGAAGAGTTGAGAAAATAAATAGACAAAGAATTAGAATCTATCACCTTCGAAAGGGGAAAATAATTACTTCAAGAGGTTGGGGTACTACTCTTACTAGGATGGGATGTCAACTTTGCAATAGTGATTGACAGTTTTAGGAAAAGAGGAGACAAAACAATGCATCTAACAAAAGAGGCAAGTGATAAAATGTACTCAGGATCAGGGTACAACCTAGATGAAGCCACCCTACTAATTTGGGCATTGCATCCTCAAGATAAAAGGCCTGTTGTCATCAGTAATCCAAACCAAGTGTTTGGATGTCTTTTGGTCCATAGGGTAGGGGACACTAACCCCATTGAAAAAGTTTAGTTAAACATAAATGTTGCAAAATTCACTAAGGCACAGATTGAAAAACTAATAAAAGATAACGATAAATTAAGGAAGGAGGTGGCCCAGCTTGGCGTATGAGTCCCAATTGGCTTCAACAGTGGATTTTTCAAGATTTCAGGTCTTCATTCTACTTTTTGTAATTTCCCAGGTGCACATCTCAAGTCTTACAACTTTCTATTGTTGTTTGTTTGTATTTCTAGGTCATCTTGCATAGTACACTATGTTTTCAAACATTTCTTTTTCCAAGTTTTCACTTGGTGGTGAACCCCTCCTTTTACATAATTCAATCCCCTAGAACACTCCCTTTATCAGATTTCAATCTCCTTTGCATTGGAATCTAAAACATTTGTTGTTGAATGTGGAGTATAGAAAGACTTGTTGCCCTAGGTCCTAAAACCCCTAGTGGAGACAATTTTCTTCTCTACACATAGATACATAAGTTCCTTTTTGCATTAAACTATAAATAATTATCAAGATTATTCAAATTAGTAATTTTATACCACATAAAATAATTTGGGACTTCTTATGTTTGATCTAGATATAGATGATCAAGGGCCAAGCATGTATGTTTACGTAGATTGACATGTTGATAAATATACATAGTTCTATCTTGGGATTTATTCACAAGATTTTTCATCACATCCAACATTGGGAGAAGACTAGCTAAAGTCAAGAGTGTCTATATACCGCTTAACCTATGTAAGAAGTTAGTAGCTTTGTCTACTGTGTTGCGATGCTCGTACATCACTCCAATCAAGGATTGATATTCTAAAATAACTCACTGCACTGGTCCATGCAGAGTGATCCATCTAGTATTGACATCCTTGAGAATATTGTTGGATATGTGCAAGATCATCATGGAAAAAATAGTCCCTTGATTGGAGATGAAAATTCAGAAAATGAGAGTTAGGCAACTTGACATAAAAAAATGAATAAGTTATCTATATTATTTCAAAAATATGTAGGAATAGAATCTGTATCAAATTGAATGCAGTTTCTAAACTGCTAGGTTTATTTTAAAAAAAATCTATTTGGTGAAAATTTGAAATTTCAATGCAGTAGTATTTAAATTTTAGGGAAAAAATAAGAAGTAGGTGTCTATCTGACCACCCTAACCACAATAAAATTATAATATTTTTTTATAAGATTTTTGATATGCGTAGAGGACTCATGTCCCGATGTGATGCATATTTTTTAATAATTTTTTTCAAGTAAATAATTAATTATGAATTTTTTACTACAAATTTTAAAAAATATAAAAAATCGTATGTCTAACCACCTTAACTTAGTCAAAACTTCATTAAATTCATTTTTTTTAATCTTTTAGTATGTGAATCATAGAATGTGATGCATGTTTTAGATTCAAATTTTTTGATATCATTTGAAAGCTATAGATGTTTTTCAATCAGCCTATCAATCAGGAATTTAGTCATAATTCAAATAGAAAATGAGCGTATATGCAAGATTATCATGGAAAAAACAGGCCCTTAAGTGGTAAAATTTTTCGAAAAATCAGAGTTAGGCAACTTGACATAAAAAAATGAATAAGTTATCTATATTATTTTAAAAATGTGTAAGAATAGAATTTGTAGCAAATTCAATGTAGTTTCTAAATTACTAGGTTTATTTACAAAATAATAAAATCTATTTGGAGAAAATTTGAGATTTCAATACAGTAGTACTTAAATTTCAGGGAAAAAATAAGAGTAGGTGTTTGTCTGACCACCCTAACCACATTAAAATGATAATATTTTTTTATAAGATTTTAGCTATAAGTTGAGAACTCATGTCTCGATGTGATGCATATTTTTTTGTAATTTTTTTCCAAGTAAATGATTAATAATAAAAAATTAATGACAACTTTTAAAACATATAAAGACTGGTATGTGTGTCCACCTTAACTTGGTCAAAACTTCATGAAATTCATTTTTTAATTTTTCAATCTTATAGTATGTGAAGCATAGAATGTGACGCATGTTTTGGATTCAAAAAATATGATACCATTTGAAATCTATAGATGATTTTCAATCAACCTAAAAATTAGGACTTTAGTCACAATTCAATAGAAAATGAATAGTAATTATTTATTATATTCAAAGTAAAGTATAATTTATATTAGTGGAAAGCTGAGAATCTTCTTTAAAAACCCTTTTCTTTTCATTAATTTTGGGTAAAAAAAAAAGTCGTCAGCCACATACCCATCATATTGACACTTTTTGGCCCATCATGATTCTACACATACCCATGGATAATAATTATTTATTAAATTCAATGTAAAGCATAATTTATATTGGTGGAAAGCTCAGAATATCCTTTAAAAACCCCTTTCATTTCATCAATTTTGGTTAAAAATAAAGTCGTCAGCCACATGGGCCATCATATCACTTACATATCACCATTTTTTGGCCCATCATGATCCTGCACATACCCTATTTCCTAGTGTTATTGCCTCAGCAAAAATTCAAAATTTTGCAAAACATTTGGGACTTCGACAGAAGTATGCGTAGATCTCATAGACTAGATTTTCAACTTTCGATACTATAGGAAACTTGTTTACAATTTTGAATGCTAAATTCATTCTATGGGTCATGCAGTGAATGGCAAGCATGTATGGTGCACAAGTAGTTTGTAATTTTTTGCAAAAACCACTCCTTTGACCTTGCATCACTATAGCTCCATCAGTTGCTACATACACCAAAAAAAATTCAATTGTCAACTCATCCATACCTACAATTTCATTCAAATATTTATTGACTAGTTCAAATAGATTTTGTGATGTTGAATTGTCCTTCATTTTATGAACACAGAGAAGATGAGATTGGTGAACATGTTGTTCTATAGTATACAAATTCATACAAACCCAAGAAGTATTGTCTACCACAATAACTTCATCTAAAGATAATGCAATGAAGTTTGACTCTTTTACTTTCTCCTTTAAATCTTCCTTTTCCACTACAACAAGATAGTTTGTCCATTCCCATCCAATGTTTACTGACCAATGTGAGAAGGGAAAGTGAGGAATACCCAAAAAATATAATAAACTAGAATATTTTGGGTAGTCTATCATAGGATGCCCTCTGGAAAAAATATGAAAAACAACACTCATCTTCAAATATTTTTTGACAGATTTGCTCCTTCCATTGTTTTTCCAAATTGAGCCTCAAGTGTACCTTGACATGCAACAAGCTTCAAAATTATTTTCTTATGATCTTCATTTTCCACGACATACTTAACATGAAGACATTCTTCCTTTGATTTCCAATGTACAATTGATTGTTCCTTTGCATCTATGAATTTTTTTCATAAACTTTACTAATATTCTTTTCTATAGTGTCAAGTTTTAGTTACAACTTCTTGTCTCTTCCACATTTCCAATTACAAATCATACACTTGAATTGTGTTTCTTTTTCAATATTGTTTGCTTTCCCCACTGGTACTATGAATTGGTACTTTCACAACCAACAAAGTTGAAAATTCCTTGTCATTTCCCACTCATGCTCCATTTTTAATTTTTCTTTTCTTTTCTTGCTACCAACATCATCCTAATCCAATTCAATTATCTCATTCTAGCTAACCAAGGTATCCCTTGGAACATTTTCTATGGTATTTCCATCCTCATTTGATACATTTTTATTTAACTCAATGACTATCTCACCTTCACCTTTCGGTGAAGGTGAGGTATTTTGAATGCCTTCTTCATTAATATTTTGTGGAAGAGTTGATGATGTAGCTCCATCTTGATCTGATGGATCAGAAGCATTGCCAATTCCAAAGTAAGACTGTATGGTACCTCTACATTTTGGGAATTATGATGGCCTCCTAGTCCCTTTACTACCCTAAGGATTCTTACCCTTACTGCTCAACATATTGACCTCTCACTTCAAATAAAATTTGGAAAAAAATGTCTTCTTGTTTAAGAAGGATAGAGAATATAGATCCCATTCCCTACTCAATAACATATTTAAGATTGTAGAAATTTTGGAAAAGAGATAAAGAAATCTTATTATTATAATTAATAACACTATGAAGAAATGATCACTCACCTTTAAGTCTATGTTTTCAGCTTTCATTGAATTTTGAATTGAGAACCTCAGAACTAAACAAAATGTGTAAGAATAAATGATAGTTTCGATTGTATTTATATCAATCCATATTTGGTGAATTCCATGGGATTTTTAAATGGTATATTAAAAATTTAGCGAATCTCGTGTGCTTATACAATGATACGTTGTATTTTTCAAGGTGAAATGTGTCCTCAAATGTAATTATTTTTTAATGTTATTGGAAAAATATGTCCTTATAAGAAACTATTTATAAATTTTAATTAGCGAAATGGGTGTTCATAAGCAACTATTTGTAAATTTTAATTGGCGAAATGGGTCCTGATACAATATTATTTTAATAGTATTGGTGAATATTTAGGTGTTTTATTACATGCTTCCAGGATTTAAGGAAAAAATATTAATCGGTCCATTCGAAATGCATAGTTTGTTATGGTGAATTTTTTGATTAAATATGCCTCAAAAAAAATTGTTGGTAAATGGACATGCATCGGATGGATAGTTCATAAGATTCAAGAAATTTGGAGACCCTATTAGGTGTGATTAATTTGCCAATTTTGACTTGGCCGATTTCTAGAATTCACCAATTGGCGAAGATTCACCACTAAATTTTTCCCTAGTCAAGTGAGAGTTCCTTCCACAACAACAACCTCATGCGTGTGTGACTTTTATTGTCACACCCTTCATATGTGGGTACTTTCATGTTTGCATGTTTAGATGTTCCTGATTCTTCTTCATGCACTTCTTTCTGGCATTCAATTTTAGTGTACCTGTCATGCCTCTCCCTTTTCAACATTATGGGGGGGTTTCTACAATTGGTTCTAATGCTTCTTTGGTTTCGCGTTGGAGTGAGCTATGTATACTATATTTGTTCCTATGTACTTTCAGATTGAGCATACATCAGTGGCTGGTTACTTGAACTTTAGTGAGATGGATCACTTACCATATATGGATGGAAACTCTTGTATTATTTTTTTAGCATTACAATAGTCATTCTTTGATAGTGTTTGCAGCTTCTTCATGCTTCATTGGTGTTTTTTTTGTTGATCTTTTGTTCCTATTTTTCAAGACAACATTTTCTTGTTTGGAGGTTTCTTTATTCCTTCACTTGGCTTTCATGTCTTTTTGGAGTGGAGTTTTTACAATGATGTTTTCTTTATTTCTTTGTATTATAGAGATCTTAAGTTCGTACATGGGTATCTTACATGCCTTGTTTGTTAGGACCCATCATGAATTATTTTTAGGGTTTTTAGCTACTCCCTAAGTTCATCTTAAGGGGGGTGCTAGAGTTATCATGCATTAGCTAATAATTAATTAATCTTTAATTGATTATTAGTCTAATTTATTCTCATGCACTTAAGCTAAACTTAGGTGAATTTTTTATGCTTTATTAGTTGAACTAATATTAGATCATTATGTCTCATCTCATGTGATGTTGACACTTGTCATGATCAAATCCCTTTCTCATTTAGGGTTTTTCTCTTATAAGCACTCAGTTCCCTCATTGTAATTATATCTTGAGCTTTCATATCTTTTTGAGAGTCTCTTGCTTCTGTCACTTTTTCTTGTTGAGGAATATTGCACATATTGTTTGCAGATCTCTTGTGTGGAAGGTGTATTTTTTGTTGCTTGATCTTGTGGCTCATGGTTTTGTTCTTATTTTACAATTCTAACATTTTCTTTCAAGCCTAAGTTTGAGTGTGTGTAAAGGCCATAAGCTATCATCACTAATCAGATACGTGTATAACTAGTTTTTTATCATGATCTATTAGTACACTCCTTGACATTCCTTTTCACATAAGAGTATTATTAGCAATCAATGTGTCTTAATTAACAAATTTGTTATGCACATACCTACTTCAAGGGGTTTTCGCATACCAACAAGGAAGTATGAATACTCCCATCACCCTAGCAAGTACTCATAGACAAATGAATTTCTAGGGCATAATCTTAGAGCTTCGATTGAAGAACATCATGGTGGAGTTGGATTTTTTGTTGATTTTAGTGGTTAAACTCATCTTAGGTCAAAATTTTTTTGCATTGGATGAGTGGTATAGGGTTGATTCATATATTTCCTCATGATTCGTGGTGGTATTACTAGACTTGCACACTCTGAAGGTGGACATGGTGGAAATGACTCGCAAGATTTTTATACCTAAAACTTTAGGTGGGTAGGAGGTGGTGATGGATGTTGCCTTCTTCAGCCTTGGCATACCTAGTCCCCATGAATTAGAGCACATTTTGGTTCTAGGAGAGGAATTAACCTTATACCCCTTCATACTAGATATTAAAGGTGAGGCAATATGTGAACACAGAGAACAAATAGAGGTGACATCAGGATTCTTGAAAAAATGTTGCATGTTGAGCTGATCCAAGACTTTGAATGGGTAGGATACTTTATCAATTATATTCAAGAATAAATTAGAAATGTATAGTCTAGTTTTTAATCTACAAGGTCTTCATGTTGTTCCTTTTGTCCATGTGCATAGACAACTTTTTCCATAGATGGAAATTTTATTTGATAATAATATTTTGGAGATAATTTTGGGTGGTTGAGAGTTTGGGTTCTAAAATTACGAGAAAGAAAATTTTAATTTGGATGGATGTTTGAGCACCACACATTTTGAGTAGTTTCTCAAATTTATTTTTGGGAAGGTCGGGGGGTAGTTTATAGATGTTTCTTTGTTTCAATTTTGAATTTTGTGGGCAGTAAGACTCCAGTGACATAGTTTAGAGTTTGGAGTGGTGCAATATAGTGCCGTTGGACTGTGAGCAGTGCAATTTCTTGCAGGCACAAAAAATGTTAAAAAACCATAGATTTTGAGAAAAACGTGATGAATTTCTCCAAATCAGCCCTCCTTCTAGTGCCAAAATGTGAACCCCAATCCTAGATCTGCATAAACATGAGAAAAAAATACACAATTAGATTAAAATGCAAGTTAGAACAAGGATTCCACATGAAATTCATCTACAATGCTCAATAATAGGAAAAATAAAGAACAAAACATAAAAAATAAATGAAATCCTAATTAAGAAATGCAACCAATCAATCCCATGGGGGAGTTCATGTCAATTGTGTGTAGAAATTGACCCTTTCCCAACTCCTTTGTAGGCTTGATGATGATTGATCCACTTTGGTTGGATTCCTGCATAACCTAGCTAAGAGCTTGATAAAAATAGATGAAAATAGATATGATTGAAGATGAAATTGAGTATAGTGAGTTTACTCATATTGTGGATGAAGAATGAGAGGAAGAGTCTCTCATTTATAGATTTCAAATTGGAAGAATGAGAAAGATTGAGCAATGTGGGATCATTCAACATCCAATGGCCAAGTGTCACTTGTCAAGATGTGAATGGGTGGAGGTTCAACAGATTTTGATCAACATGTGTGAGTTTGAATTTTGAATTTGATGAAGTGACATGTTTAAGGGGGATGAAAGAAGAGAGTTAATGTCACTTGGCTCAAGGCCAAGGACATGTAAGAGGCATTAAATTCCTTGTTGGAAGTACCCATCCCCTTTTGGAGGGTTTTTTGAATTGAAAGAATAGTCCACAAAAGATGTCTTTTTGAATGAAAATTGATGATTTAATAAATCAAATAAATTTATTTATTGTGCAAGTTGCAAAATCTAGAGGATTGAAGTGATTGGGATTAGATTTAATTATGATTTGATCAATTTAATGAGAGATTAGCTGATTTGAACATTTTGACTTCAATTTTAGGATTTAAATAAATCAAAGTTGAGAGGAATAATGATTTAGACTTAATTAAATAATAATTGATTTATTTAACTAAGGAGCATGATGTTAGATTAAATCAAATAAAGAATAATTTATTTAATTTAAGGGGATGACTTTGGGGATTTAAAAAAATTGAATTATTTAATCAGATAGAGACATAGGGTTAATTAAATTAAATTGATTAATTTAATTATTAGGAGAGAATGAATTAATTAGATAAATAATAATTTATTTAATTAAGGGATGAAAAGTGATGACAAGTTAAGAAGATGATTCAGGAAGAAATGACGTTAGTAATCAGGATCAAGTGTGTTGGTATATTTTCCATGTCTACATTTTTCCCTTGTTTCAAGCAATTTACTTGTTGCATTGGTTCAAAGAATAAACTGTTGTGATCAAAATTTTAAAAAATTCTCAATTTTTGAATGCCCAATTGTTGCCCCAGTGAGAAGAATTATGCTGGTATATTGCCCCCTCAAGAGATTGAGTAGAAATTTTTAATTTTCGGATCGAGATCGTGATAAAATGTGAGAGGAGTGGTTCTATTGATCAGAGGATGAAAGATAATTTTTTTGAAAGATCAGATATTTGACATAGACAATTTTGATGATGTATAGACAGTCATCGTCCATGGGTAGCCTAATGTATATTTTGATACAACACACCAATTTTGGATAGAAATGTTAGTAAATATAGAAGAATGAGAAGAAAATAATGATGACGAGAGGATCCAACAAGCCTACACTATGAATGATGATGATGATGATGTGCTTACTTGGAATTGGAATTTTCAAAGGGCCAATTACTTTATGTTTGATAATAAATATAGGTACGATGCATTAAAGCATAAAGAACCAAAATGGCATTGGACCTAGTGTGATGCAATTTGACTCGACAATCAGATAGGAGTGCTCTTGTTCACACTTGACATACGAAAACCTTGCTAGGAATGACCTAACAAAGCAAGTATTTTCCAAGTTATATTACAAGAATATCCAACAAGCATAGTAGGTAAAAGATAATGATCATTGCCCCATTCATTTCTCTCTAAACCTATTTTGTTTAGGCATCATTGAGAGGTCATTGGAATGAGTACATAATAAGATAAGTCAAAAAGACCAAGATAAAGTAGAAAAACAAGATAATGTTCTTCATACCCCTAGCCAAGACTAAACTAAGGTGATACTTGATGTTGATGTCCAGTGTAGGAAGGATGCATCCTAGGAAATATTGTGATTAGGGTTTGATGAGATTGATTGGATAATAAGCTATTGATACTTTGAGTTGATCAACTTGCTTGCTTACTGACCTAGACTTGAGACTTTGACGATTAGGTGTTCAATTTTGAACTTGCTAGACTTGCTTTTGACTGACCCACCAAGGATGAAGCCGATGATGATTTATTATGAGCGATGCTTATTGCGGGTGAAAGCAAGATGAGACGGATGCACCATTTTGGATTTTTTAAATGTTTGGATGTTTTTGATGTTTTGAAATGTTTTGAGGCTATTTTTGAAATTTTGAGATGTTTTACAAATGCTTTTTGTATTTTCAAGATTTTGACCAAGAGACTGATTTAAAGACCTATCCTAGGGGTCTCGAGAGCTGATCCATAGATTATCCTTGCATACGTTATACACGCAGAGACCATGTAGTTTGACTGACAACAAACTTGACTCAAGGGTGAGATAGATGGCCAAATGGATTGAAAATGTGACAGACGCCTAAGGGACTAACCTAAAATGTCTTGAGGGATGATCAAAGATCAACCTTGTCTACATTCAAGGTCAAAGATGGCGTAGTTCAGTTGAATGACTCTATTTTCGACCTTTCAGATTTTGACATGTTTTGGATTTTGACATGATTTCACGATTTTGATATGGATATGTGATGATATCAGTTCTCTATTTTGAGATTTTTGTTGAAAAACAAGCTAAGTTTGATTGATCGGATCAATGGATTGATGATGATAACATTGTTGAGGATACACAACAATGCAAGAATAGTGTTAAGCAACATGAGGATTTTGAGATTGATGGTGATAACATTATTGAGGATACACAACAATGCAAGGGTGGTGTTAAGAAACACAAGGATTGGGAAGGATATCTCGAAATGATGATGAATTGATTGGATTTGATTGATCAAGATTTTGAAGCTTGATTTGAAACAAAATTGTTTTGATGATTTGACGTGACACTGAAGTACACATTAGATGCAACTGATATTGATCATTTGGATTGATGTTCGATGAAAGATAAAGCTTGATACGGAACATTGTCTCATCAAAATATGCCATGGGCTAGTGAGTTGGATTTTTTGGCTCATAAATTCTTTGACCAATTTGATTTTATGTTTGCTAATGTTCAGATCACCACATAAGCTGGATGATATAGATGAAGATTTATTCCCAAAGTAAGATGTAAATATTTGCGCCCTATCTCTAGCAATGTTTGAAAGGCCATGGGTGGATGCTTGGATAGATGGAGGGATGGATGGATGGATATGGTAAGCATGCAAAATATGCAAAGGTTTATCTTGTAATAAGATTAGGTGTTTGAACAAAGGATGCTCATTTGGATAATTCTTCAAGGCTTAGATAACATTGGGTAGAATAGGATCAAGGAAAATGACCCCTATCAAGATGTTTACCATAAGCAACTGTAAAGTGTGTACCAAAATTTTTCAAGATCAAAATAAGGTGGAAGATGGTGTTGATGGTTAAGATGACACAAACAACATTAAAATAGAATATTTCTACTCTATTTCTCTTGAAAAAGAAAGACAACATATAGTGGCCTTACTCCCAAGGTCTTGGTAGTTGTTTCTCAACTATCTGGTGTCACTCAATCGGTTCATGCAACTATAATGTTCAAGGGCCCTATGCTGGTAACAAAAGATTCAAGCTATGACTCTTTTCATCAAAATAGTTCCTATAGTTAAAGGGGTTTCAAACAAAAGAAAAATATGGAACAAAGGGGGTAACCAGTAAATTTGAATCAACCTTATCAAACGTCCAGACATATATTTTCAATAATCAATGTTTTTCCAATCATATCAAGAAAACCATAAGATGACACAATCTATAGAATAACCTATACCATTGTATACATTTTAGGTGCTTAATTAATTCCACACTTACATATCACGAATACTTCAAGGATTTAAGAACAACACACATTCATTCATCATCAAGATTATAGATCAACAAACTTCAATAAATTCAAATCAATGACAATCTAACAAGATAATCCTTAAATCTGGTTTCTTCTAATGATTTTCACCACATAAGAAACTATCATGCTTCAACACAATCACTGGCATTCAGATAGATCATAACTTATCAACCTTATCAAATAAAACAACTCAATTTGAACTCCATATTGCGTAAAAAAAAAAAACTTGTGATTCTATTAACTGTAAAAAGATCCAGTAACAATGTATCTCAGAAATGATCACTAGAAAAAATCTATCTCCTAGCATTAGGTAAGCCAATTCTATTCTCAATTAGCCGACCTTTATAATATGATACCCATCAGGTATTTATAGATATACAAAAGTTTGAGCTCTACTTCTATTTTAGGCATTCCACATTTTTAGGAACTAAAGTTTCTTGGAAACTCAGATCAATTTGATCTTGAGTTCTTACATTAAAACATTCAGTTTAGCTAAAAATAGAAGATAGAAGGGAAGAATAAATCATGCATTCAAAAAGGTGTCAATGTTGCATGCAACATGCAAAGAAGAAGAACATCATGCATGCAAGGATTCATGCATGTGAAGCTGGATCCGCAATAAACTCATCATAGCTGGTGAAGACTTGTTGTAATGTATCCACCTCTGGCCCATTAGTCCAGCTATCTTCAAACTTGATTCGATCCAATTCTACTGTAGCAAATTCCCCCATACTCTTTATTTTTATTAATTCTCTCCCAACAGCTTTTATCTCTTCTTTGAATTCCACTAATCGATCTATTACCAACTCTTCCCCATCATCCTTTTCTTGCATGAGTCCTTTGAACCTTTCATACCATTTCTCTTTAACTTGACTCAAAGGCATGCCATATTTTTTCATCACATTCACATCTACAAATATGGCAATGACTGCTTCCAACTCTTCCAACTGCTCAATCAAATTATTAACTGCTTCCTGAATCTCATCCTTGTGTTTACACAAAAAGCCAGTCCTAAATCAGAGTATGCGAGAAGTTTTCTCCACAAAAGCTTTATTGTATTCCTCAAGTATGGATTGTTCCAAAAGAGTTGTTAGAGGCAATGCACTTACCTTTTCTAACTTCTGACTATATTATTTGTACTCTTCCTCTTGTTTTTATGATGCCTCAATGTATTGATGCATCTCTTTTATCAATCCTTCTATATCCTTGTAGGCTTCAAATCCTTTCACTAAAACCTCTCCTACCTCTTAGTTCAATTTGTCTATCCACCTGTTTACCATCTTCGCCTTACGTCTAACCTGGACCAAATCATTTACCTCCTTTTTTCTTAACAAAACAGGAGTCTCAATGGCTACTACCTTTTGTGACCTTAGAGAGGAGACACTCTTCAAAATGAATGCAACTGATCCAATTGAGCTTTAAGCTCATCCTTCTTTTGCTTGTCCTTGATCATCCTTGATTTAGTCATTGAAGCCACTATATCAATCAAATTCATTTGCTGATTTCTAGTGGGTCTTCCCAAATTGACCGTACTCAACTGATCTTTGGTTAGCTACATATCCCCTACCTCCTTTTTTGTCATCAGCATGGCACATTCAGCAAAAATTTCCCCTTTGTCTATGAGTCGGGTAGAATGTAGAATTTTAGCCTTCTTCTTAGGCCTTTCCTGCTCAATCCCCTTCATCACATCCTCCCAATTGAGAGTTTGTGGAGGTGTTGTTGCCCTTTTCTACAAGTCCAATTTCAACCAAGTAGGAGCACTTGGAGCAGTAGTCATCATGGAAGAGGAAGCAACAATTGTAGAAGGTGGTTGAACATTTACGTGAGGTTGAAATTCAACCTTTGCTTTCTCTTGTTGTTCTTGCAGCATATGCATCTGCACCAACTTCTGAGCCTCTTCTCTATCCTTTTGTTCTTTCCTTTTCCTTTCTTCCTCTTCTTCCCTCTCTAGAGCTTCCTTTTCTAATCTCTCTTTTTCCAAAGCTTCTAGTTTCTCTTTCTCTAATCTCTCTGCTTCTAAGGCCTTAAGTTTCTCTGCCTTTTCCTTTTCTTCTTTAGCTTGCTGCTTCTTTATTAGCTCCTTAGCATCTCTTTTCCTCTTCAAACTTTCAACTTCTTCCTCTTTCTGGTGAGCTTCTTCTACAAGTTTTAGTTTGGCAACTAACACTTCTCTTTCTCTTTGGCTCCTTGCTTTTTCTTCCTCAAGATCATCGATTTTCTGTATCAATTCCAATTTATCATTATCTTCTTTGATCTTGAGCTCATTTTCTTGTTGTCTTCTTTGCTTCTCCACTTCATCAGCTGTTGCTTCAGTTTCTATTTCCTTTTGTTTCTCCACTGCAGCCGTTGCATCCGAATTTATTTTTGCATCCTCAAATAGCTTCCATTGATCTTCATGTGTTAACATTTGTTCAATATCCTCTTCTAGAGGCATATTCTCTTGTAGATCTTTCTCTGACAGAGTCTCATCCGAATATGTCTCTACTTCCGAAACTTCCTTCTCCATTGCTTTTCCCTTAGTAGCTTCAACCATGCTATGAAGAGCTCCTTCTTGTATTTCCTTACTCTTCTTCCTTGTAATTTGGACTTGTGCAAATGATTCACCTAGGGTAGGTGTAGAAATAGCAAATTCTATTGGAACATCTCCTTCTTGTGCTCCTTCTTCATCATCTACCACCTCAAGTTCTATTTCTTCAACATCCAGAAGAAGGAATTCTAATGGCTCCTTGGGAGGTGTTTTTCTCTTGATTCTTTTGTATCCATTGCCCTTCTTAAGGACTGGTCCTTGAGGAGCTTGAGTTCTCAACATCAACCACTGCACACTCCTATCCAAGATTGTCCTTCCAATTTTCTTGATGTCAATTGTTTCTTCAACATCCCAGTCAGTTGGATCCAGATTCTTGCTTCCAATAGTCAAAGCTTCATAAGATGGATCTAATACAACTCCATCATCCACCAACGTGTCAGGAATATTTTCTTTAATACCTAATTCTGCCATGAGTGCAACTGGCAATCTTTCATAGTTCTTCTTTCTCAAATCATATTCATCCTACTGGTCACTCCAAAATTCTTCTGACAAGTTGAAATGTCTAGTGAATACTGAAGGCAATAAGGCATACATCTTTTTCTTGGGATCAAAACACTTACGAGCTATGTACAGTCCCAATTTCAACTATACTTATTCATTACAGACTACCTTTGCTCCTACTAAGTGTTGACAGCTATATTCACCCAACTTCATGGGAAATTTATGACATCCAATTTTGTGCTTGATCCTAAACCGAGCATTAACTCCAATAGCTTAATATACAAACTCCATAAGCACTATCCTGTTACTGCAACATCTTGGAAGAAAATGTGGATGGCCTGCAAAACTAGCCAACCTGAAGTATGCAAATGTAGGGTATTGGATGTACCAACTTCCTCATTCAACAATGAACGCCATAGCTTCCTGACTCAACCTATATCTGACATCTCCATTCAATTGATTGATAATCACATATAAAAATGCATCATTGACTCTTCTGAAATGAGTCTCAGCAACTTGAAGAGACAATTGATCATAGTGATCCCATACCTTCTTTTGTCCATCCAAAGCTCCCATTATGCCTACTCTATTCAAACTAGGGAAAATCCCCAATCTGGCTACAACATATACAATGTAAGAAGTCATGAAGAAACACTTAGTGTTTCTGATGTTAGTCAACTTATCATGGATAACATTCGATACAATCATTGGACAATAAAACTGATGATCACCATGTAAGATTATTTGGATGAAAGGAAACATCCATTTCTTGAACCATAGTGTATCTCTCTTCCCAAACACCCTGGAGAGCATCAATATTAAATCAAATACTTCCTTCTTGAAATCTGCCCTCTTTGGCTGATCTGCAAGTTTTCTCAAGGATTTCTTCTCTGTATTCAACCATTTCTTGTTTAAATGAGACTTATTTGAATCCTTATGCTTGCTATACTTCTCCAAGGCCTCTGCTTCAGTTAGCTACACCAAGTTCTTGGGATCTGGAATATTAAATATATCTTGAAATATCTGAGGAGTAAGATCAATAATCACATTATTCTGTGAATCCATACATAGTCTTGTAGTAGGATTGTAGGCACTAGTTGCTGTTAATATCAACTCAGGGCACTGGACTGATAAAGGAAGCATAGTGATATGTGCCAGGCCGGAATCAACAATCCTTTGTGTCCTTGTCAAATTTTCTCGTTCTGCAAAGGTTTCTCCATATAACTCTTCAAAGTTATACTGGCCCAAGTTGGTATGCGTGATATTTGCCCAGTCTGATTCCACCTTGCTCACCTTCACCACCAGACTCATGTGATTATACCTCAAGGTATAGGGTAGTTGTTCTAGCTTTAACTTTTTTGGCTTTGGTGCTGCCTTTGATGTTCCAGCAGGCTAGTTCCTTCAAGCAGCTTCGCCTGATGTTCCTGACATCTTTCAATCTTCTTGCAAAAAAAACCTCTAATTAGATCTTTAGACATCATCATAAAATGTGCTTTTAAAACATATCTTTCACATATGCATCAGAGTCAGAACCAGACAAAAACTCAACCTAAAACAATCTCTTTCACAATATTGCCGGACCCGGAGCCAAAATAGATATAGATACTTCACTTAATAATGAATGGGCTCAGAGTCGGAACTCGGATGGTGATCGGAACCGGGATCGGAATAAAAAGAGATTTGTCTTTTTCTTCAAATTTTTATATTTTCATACTCCATTTCCACTTCGCCTCCGCTTCCATCCAAGTTATCATTATTCCCCAAAGAGGACTTCTGTTGTACGTGGAGCCAGAAATGGGATGGAAACAGAATCGATAACTTTTGTAAAACAAAATTCTTAAGTTCATAATCGATTCTGATCCCACCTCCGCCTAGGTTAACCATGACATCATGAAATGATTTCATTGATTTAACATATAACTTCATGATTAAAACCAAGGTTGTTTAAAATGAAAAAGGGCTTTAAAACACTACCCCATATGACCATGGGGAACGACTGTATAAGGCATCATATTTAAATCATTTAACTATGATCACTAAAAGATACAAAACCCTAAACTAACAAAACTTGATAAACTAGGGCACGGATCCTAAACCTTGCCATTTACCAGATCGAACACACCAAAAAACCCTAATTAAAAGATAAATCTAATCTACCCTAACTCATTGTAAATCATTAATCTACCTCATTGTAAATCCCTAATCCAACTAACACCATTTAAAACCTAATTTAATCTAATCCATTGCAAATCAAAAATAGCATGACACAATCATGATTAAGACATGAAAGTGACCATGTTGAAAATAGAAAGAAACAAAATGACAGTACAAGAAATCAAAGACTAAAGTAAAACAAACAAGATAAAACAAGAACCTACTCGAACCAATCATACCAATAATCATAGATTTGCCTTAAAACAAAATGATTGAAAGCACGAGCAGATATAAAGCAAAAAACAACAAACAGGACATAAATAAACAAAGAACAACAATGATAAGAAAACCCTACCTCAAATGCAAAGAACCCGAACTAGCCTTCTAAACTAATTCACACACAATATCCTTCCTCTCTTTCGATCAATTTTCTCAAATGAACTCCACTGCTGCTCTTTTGTGCTCTTAGATATTTAATGATGAAAATAATGATTTGTTTAACCCTTAATGAAGGTAAAAATGTTGATTTCTACCTACATGACCAGCTGTCATTAATCCATTAAAACAGAGTTAAGGCAGAGTCAGAACTGTGAGAGAACGAAGACTTCTCTGTAGTGTCACTTGAGTCAAAAAGTCAATGATCCAAAAGTAGCGGGGCTGGAACCAAAATGGAAAGTGATTCTCAAATTTATGAAATTTCCAAACTCAATTCCCATTTCGATTCCGGGTCAGCCAACTAAAACCAAACACAAAAAGCAAAGTAAAAGACCGCCATAATAAAAATAAACACAAAGACCAAGACTAAAGCATAAATAAAAATAGCAGAGGCGGGGTCAGAATAGATTATGATTTTGCAACTATTGATAAAGACCAACTTAACACTCACTCCGGCTCTGGTTCCGCTAAAGAAAAACAATAGGCCAAAATCAAAGACCGTCAGGATAGGAACAAAACCCAATTTCAAAAGAACTTTCAGAATTCGCTACAGTTTCGGTTCCGCCTCCGACAGACTAAATAGAAAAAAAACAAAGTGTTGGAAGCAAAATGACTCCAAAATTTATTTGAAAAACAACAAAAGATAAAGAACACAAAGGGCGACCCATTTTGACCAAGGAAAAAGATGGGGTGGTTATGCAAGGCATAACAGATGGATGTAGATATATGAAAATGGATTGGATAAATGGTTCCTGGATGAATGGCTTTAAGACGGATGGAATGTTGGCTTTATTATGGATGGGATGAGATGCCTTCCCCCAAAGGGGCACACATAGATGCTCGATTCTCCAAATGATGTTTGTTTGCCAGGTTTTCATCATGGTAGTTTCCCAAAGCACCACCGTAGTGGTTTTCACTAGAGGACAATTTTTCTCTTTACTATTTTTAATATTTTTTCTGATTAGTTTGGATTTTTTATATTTTTCGATTTTTTTTTTCTTGAAAGATTGTAAGCTCGTGCAAAACCACCTAGTGGTATGGATGTAGATTCTTTTTTTCATAATGTGCCATCGATATCCTACTTGAAGAATTTGTTTTGCCAAGATACGTGCACTTGAATGCAACTTTTGAGATTCCTGATCTGCTTTGTTGATATTGGAGTTAACTTTGTCTTTGTACGCACATCACAATAGAGTGCCTTATAAATCCTTATGATGAAGGGTCGTCACCAACACATGGTCAATGTGAGAATTGGATATCATTTGTTGAGGCGTGGATTGTAGAGTGTGTTTAGGAATAAAATATGGATTGGTGGTAAGATGAGCAATGATGGATGGATACAAAAATGTGCATGGAATTAGGACCAACTACTTGATATACTTTGTACATTACTTGAGAAGCCTATTTTTTCCTTTGTGGACATCTTTGATGGATACTTGCCCCCTTTTTATTTTTCCCCATAGTTTATTTGACTAATGGAGTATGATAAGGATCATCTTTCTTTTTATTGGTATTGGATTTGTCCAATGTGCTTCTTAGCTTCTTTTACTTTGATAATGTTCTTTGTGCTTTGATTCAAAACCTTATTTTGATGTTGGTCCCAATTCATGGATGGGGTGATGGGTGGATGAAGATTCATGACGTGGCTACTTGTAGTATTGGCATTGGTTTCATCATAAGAATCCTTCATGCCCCCTATGTTGATGTTTGCTTGAGGCGAAGTTACCCCCAGAATGGTGGTAGTAGCATCTTTGTTCTTTGATTCTCCCTATTTTGAGATGTCTTGTTCAGAATGCATTCTCTGACAAATGACCACTATAGATGACGTCATTTCAATTTACTGCTCTGCTAACTCTGGAATATCCTATTATGTCTAACATGTTCCCTTGAGTGGATAATACTGGATATCTTCATACATGATGTCCTCAGTTTGAATTTAGGATATATTTGATTCTGATGTTGACAACTGAGGTTGACTACAGGAAGCAATATCCTTCTCTTTTTATTTAATAATGTTAGGAGTATAGGAATCCTATTCTGAATGAAGACCATCTACATGTCCATCCACGAGAAACATCTCATGGGTAGATGGAGGGGTATGTGCTATGTGGATTTGATCATCTCGTATAGATAGGATAGTTTCCATTATATCATTATAGTATTTTGGAGATACAAATTATTGATCTCGAATGATTTTGGAATTGCTATCAACATGATTTGGATCAAGCTCTTGGCATGGGTCAATTTGAAGGAATGGATTGCTTATAAAGGGTTATTGGATATCTTCATTAGGCATAGGAATTTTCTCAAATGTCATGAGGTCAAAGGATGTCCATATGTTTTTGAAAGGATCATTGCTAGACCTCGGTGAAACATGTTGATCATGATTTGGAATAAATGCTTCAGATATGTCCTCTAACTCATTAGGTGATGTACAAACATTTTCAACATGATCATTGGTCGAAGGATCTTGATCATCATTTTCAATGATTGTGGTGGAAATATGTTGCAAGTTTTGTTGAGGGAGTAATGTTTGTGTTTGCTGCTAAGACAACAATGCTTGTTGTTGGTCGTGTTGTTGTTGTGCCAACAATGCTTGTTGTTGGGCTTGTTGTTGAGCTGCTTGTTGTTGTGCTTGAAAATATTGTAGGACTTGATGGATTGCTTGAAATTGTGCCCACTTTTGTGCTTGCGCCTATCGAGCCTAGTGTTGGTCTTGAGCTTGAGCTTGTGCTTATTGGGCTTCTTGTTCCGCTTGTGCAACTTGTGTGGCTTGTGCACCTTGTGCAGCTTGTTGGGTAGCTAGTTGCACTTACACTTGCTGAGCAGCTAGCTGTGCAGCTTTTTGGTTTTTGAGTGCCTTTTGGCAGGCAGCTTGTTGAATGGCTTGCAACATGATGGAGAATGAATTTTCCATGTTGTGTTTTGGCGGTGGTGGTGCTCGATTGGGAATGGTGTTGATTGTTGGGATTTCTTGAATGGTTGTCACCTATTGTTGCGACATTGATGACAAGATGAGAGGATTTGGTATGATGTTTTTCTCTATGATTGGAGTATTGCTTGGATTCAGTTGATTGACAGTTGGTAAAGTGGGAAGGCTCATGTCTTGATTGTTTTCTTGATAGATTTTTAAGTTTTGACTTTGATTTAAATCTACCATAGGAAAATATGTTCCAAAATTTAGATTGGGCATGCTCACTTTTGTTGTATGATTGAGGTTTGGAGGAGATAATGATCCCATGTATGGTTTGTACAAATTTGAGTTTCGGTAATCAATTGGGATTATGGCAGTTGGATAGTTTGGTTGACTTGGATTACTCATGATGTATGAGTCGAGTTTAAACTCCATGTTTTTCTTGTGTTTTGACCTTGTCGACCTCTCAGGGGTTTATGACCAATGATGAGATGAAGGATGAAAGGGGTGAATGATATGGGTGTTTGAAATTTTAGGAACTTTGGATCAATGCTATAGTTTAGGACTTGTTTTGATTTGATTTTGACTACGGATAATTTGACGTGTTAAGCCAAATAAAGTGACAATGAACTTGAAAACCCTAGGAAGTTGTGTTATCTTAGAGTAAAATTGTACACAAGAGAATAGTTGGACTAAGTGTTTTAAGTCAAACAAAATGATGTTGATAATGTAATTGTAAACCCTAGGAAGGTGTGTTATCCTAGAGAAAACTCGCACACAAGAGGATAGTTTGACTAAGTGTGTTAAGTTAAACAAGGTGATTTTTATTTTTCTTGGAAGTCTAGCATGAATGATGTTTTCAAAGTTTCCAAGAGTTTGTTAATGAGATGATATTTTATTCTGATGGTTGAGCGATGGATGAGAATGATTGGTTGTTGTGATCCTAAATGAACATAAGAGGGACTTGTTTATAAGACCAAGGTAATGAAGAACATGTTTTTCCCTAAGTGTATTTCAAACCAAAAGACCAATGTTTGTATGAAAACCATATGACCCAAAAGGGACCAAGCACATGTGTGGTTCAATTGTCTATTATCTTGCTTAGGTTTGGTTATTTTTACCACAAAATTTTTTTTGATTATGCTTTTCAAACTGAATGTCTATGTCTTGACACCTTTTCATTCCACAAAGTCCATTATGTGAAAATCAAGGATTCAAGGGCATAGTTTCCTAAGTTGATTTTAGTATGAGAAAATTATGATGTAAATCCAAATGCTTAGAGACCTAGGGAAAGCAAAAACACTTGGATTTGGTCAAAGGTATTTGCCCCTCCTAAAAGGTTTGAAATTTGAAGATTTTGTGAATGTTTGTTTTTTGAATTTTTATGATCAAAGGAATGTGTTTTCGATTCCAAGAACATGTACAATCCTAGGATGAAGAGACAATATTTGTTTGGATCCCACTTGGATAAATCCAGCTACACATATTTAGTGTGTATGATTAGATGCTTGACCACATAGGCTCCCCCTTATAGTGCACTTGCTTCTCGGGTTAGCCAAGCATGAGTACCCATGAAACTCCCATGGCATACTTTCATCTCTACAAAAAAAACACATGTATATGTGCGACAACTTCAAAAGACATGATATTTTGCACCAACAAATAGTTTAGGATTTTGGCCTTTTCTAAACAATTGGTTTTAATGTCCGCATTTCATTCATGGGGGACCATCCATGCGACGAGAGACAATTGTTGCCCTTCTCGTCAAAAAAATCCTCGTGATTCTCAAACTTTCCTCGAGAATCCACACTTATATTCCGGTTGGAAGTCACTTGGATTTAGTTTGTTTCCGATTGGGTCATTCCCTTGAGTGATTAATTTTTCCCACAAGGCAATCCCTCTAAGATAAACAAAACTAAGCAATCATATCTCATAGTTCAATCGACCTTCATTGAAAAAAAAAGGGAGAACACTCACAATATGCCACACTCACACTCGCAATATTGGTTCAATTTTAATCCCAAACTGAAATGTGGAGGTAATATTTTATGTAACTTAATGTCAACAAAAATATTTTTGATTCTCAAGATTGTCGTGAAGCATGATAGAAGCGCATACACCTTTTTAAGTGAGATTACTTTGCAAAAAAGATTACAAGACACAAAAGAACATGTTCATTTTAAATCCTCCAAAGCAATAGTGAATTATTTTTAAGCACCAAATTGAAATATGGAATTTTCCTTGTTCAATTGTTAATCCTTAAACCAAATCTAGTAAGTTGTTCTAAAGTTCTTTTTAAGCCCTTTTTTTGAAAAATTGAAAGAAAATTTGTAGTGTTCTTTTTAGAGCCCAAAAAAAATTTAGTGTGAACCCCAATCCTAGACCTGCACAAACATGAGAAACAAATACATAATTAGATGCAAATGGAAGTTAGAATAAGGATTCTCGATAAAATTCATCTACAATGCTCAATAACAGGAAAAATGAAGAACAAAAAACAAAAGATAAATGAAATCCTAATTAAGAAATGCAACCACTCAATCCCATGGGGGAGTTGGTGTCAATTGTGTGTAGACATTGGCCCTTTCCCAAATCCTTTGTAAGCTTGATGATGATTGATCCACTTTGGTTAAATTCCTGCATAACCTAGCTAAGATTTTGATAAAAATAGACGAAAATGGACATGCTTGAAGATGAAATTGAGTATAGTGAGTTTACTCAAATTTTGGATGAAGAATGAGAGGAAGAGTCTCTCATTTATAGATTTCAAATTGGAAGAATGAGAAATATTGAGCAATGTGGGATCATTCAACATCCAATGGCCAAGTGCCACTTATCAAGATGTGAATGGGTGGAGGTTGAGCACAATTTGATCAATGTGCAAGTTTGAATTTTGAATTTGATGAAGTGACATGTTTAGGGGGGATGAAAGAAGAGTGTTAATGTCACTTGGCTCGAGGCCACGGACATGTAAGAGGCATTAAATGCCTTGTTGGAAGTACCCATCTCCTTTTGGATGAATTTTTGAATTGGAAGAATATTCCATAAAAGATGCCCTTTTGAATGAAAATTGATGATTTAATAAATCAATTAAATTGATTTATTGTGCAAGTTGAAAAATCTAGAGGATTGAAGTGATTAGAATTAGATTCAATCATGATTTGATCAATTTAATGAGAGATTAGGTGATTCGATAATTTTGACTTAGATTTTAGGATTTAAATAAATCAAAGTTGAGAGGAATAATGATTTAGAATTAATTAAATAAGAATTGATTTATTTAACTAAGGAGCATGATGTTAGATTAAATCAAATAAATATTAATTTATTTAATTTAAGGGGATGACTTTAGGGATTTAATTAAATAAAATGAATTATTTAATCAAATAGAGACATAGGGTTAATTAAATAAAATTGATTAATTTAATTAACATGAGAGAATGACTTAATTAGATAAATAATTATTTATTTAATTAAGGGATGAAAAGTGATGACATGTTAAGAAGATGATTTAGGAAGAAATGATGTTAGTAATCAGGATCAAGTGTGTCAGTATATTTTTCATGTCTAAACTTTTCCCCTATTTGAAGCAATGTAATTGTTGCATTGGTTCAAGGAATAAACTGTTGTGATCAAAATTTCAAAAATTTCTCAATTTTTTGAATGCCCCAATGAGAAGAATTATGCTGGTACATTTCCCCCTCAAGAGATCGAACGAAAATGTTCAATTTTCTGATCGAGATCGCGATAAAATGTAAGTGGAGTGGTTCTATTGATCAGAGGATGAAAGATAATTTTTTAGAAAGATCAGATATTTGACATAGACAATTTTGATGATGTATAGACAGTGATTGACCATGGGTAGCCTAATGTATATTTTGATACAAAACACCAATTTTGGATAGAAATGTTAGTAAAGATGGAAGAATAAGAAGAAAAGAATGATGACAAGAGGATCCAACAAGCCTACACTATGAATGATGATGATGATGATGATGATGATTTGCTTACCAAGAGTTGGGATTTTCAAAGGGCCAATTACTTTATGTTTGATAAAACACGTAGGTATGACGTATCAAGGTATAAAGAAACAAGATGGCATTGTACCTAGTGTGATGGACTTTGAATCAACAATCAGATAGGAGTGTTCTTGTTCACACTTGACATACAAAAACCTTGCTAGGAGAGACCTAACAAAGCAATTATTCAACAAGTTATATAACATGAATATCCAACAAGCATAGTAGATAAAGAATAATGATCATTGCCACATTCATTTCTCTCTAAACCTATTTTGTTTAGGCATCATCAAGAGGTCCTTCGAATGAGTGCAAAATAAGATAAGGCAAAAAGACCAAGATAAAGTAAACAAACAAGCTAATGTTCGTCATACTGCTAGCCAAGACTAAACTAAGGTGATACCTAATGCTGATGTCCAGTGTAGGAAGGATGCATCCTAGGAAATTTTATGATTAGGGTTTGATGAGATTGATTGGATGATAAGCTATTAATAATCTAAGTTGATCAACTTTCTTGCTTACTGACCTAGACTTGATACTTTGACGATTAGGAGTTCACTTTTGAACCTACTAGACTTGCTTTTGACTGACTGACCAAAGGATAAAGCGGATGATGATTTATTATGAGCGACGTTTATTATGGGTGAAAGCGAGATGAGACAGATGCACCATTTTGGATTTTTAAATATTTGGATGTTTTTGATGTTTTGAAATGTTTTGAGGCTATTTTTTGAATTTTGAGATATTTTACAATTTTTTTTGGTATTTTCAAGATTTTGACCAAGAGACTAATTTAAAGACCTATCCTAGGGGCCGCGGGAGCTGATCCATAGATTACCCTTGCCTATGTTATACATGCAGAGACCATGTAGTTCCACAGAACAAAAAACTTGACTCAGTGATGAGATAGATGGGCAAATGGATTGCTAATGTGACAGACGCCTAAGGGACTAACCTAAAATGTCTCAGGGGATGATCAAAGATAAACATTGTCTACGTTCAAGCTTAGAGATGACGTAGTTTAGTCGGATGACTCTATTTTTGAGCTTTCATATTTTGACATGTTTTGGATTTTGACATGATTTGACAATTTGGATATGGATATGTGATGATATCAGTGCTCTATTTTGGGATTTTTTTTGAAAACCAAGCTAAGGTTGATTGATTGGATCAATGGATTGATGATGATAACATTGTTGAGGATACACAACAATTCAAGGATAGTGTTAAGAAACATGAGGATTTCAAGATTGATGGTGATAACATTATTAAGGATACACAAAAATGAAAGGATAGTGTTAAGCAACACAAGGATTGGGAAGGATATCTCGAGATGATGATGAATTGATTGGATTTGATTGATTAGGATTTTGAAGATTGATTTGAAACAAAAAAAAATGATGATTTGATGTGACACTAAAGTACACATTAGATGCAACTGATATTGATCATTTGGATTGATGTTCGATGAAAGATAAAGCTTGATAAGGAACATCATCTCATCAAAATATGTCATGTACTTGTGATTTGGATTTTTTGGCTCATCAATTCTTTGACCAATTTGATTTTATGTCTTCCAATGTTCAGATCACCACATAAGTTGGATGATATAGATCAAGATTTATTCCCGAAGCAAGATGTAAATATTTGCCTTGAGTGTCTAGCAATGTTTGAAAGGCCATGGGTGAATGCTTGGATAGATGGATGGATGGATGGATGGATATGGTAAGCATGAAAAAGATGCAAAGGTTTATTTTGTAATAAGATGAGTTGTTAGAATAGAGGATGCTCATTTGCATAATGCTTGAAGGCTCAGATAATGTTGGGTAGGATAGGATCAATGAAAAAGACCCTTGTTAAGATGTTTACCATAAGCAAGTGTAAAGTGTGTACCAAAATTTTTCAAGATCAAAATAAGGTGGAAGATGGATGCAAATATATGAAAATGGATTGGATAAATGGTTCCTAGATGAATGGCTTTAAGATGGATGGGATGAGATGCTTTCCCCCAAAGGGGCACATGTAGATGCTCGATTCTACACATGACACCTTTTTTCTAGGGTTTCATCATAGTACTTTCCCAAAGCGCCACCGTAGTGGTTTTCACTAGAGGATGATTTTTATCTTTAGTATTTTTAATCCTTTTTCTGATTTTTTCGGTTTTTTAATATTTTTTGATTTTTTAATTTTTTTTTTCTGAAAGATTGTAAGCTCATGTTGAACCACCTGGTGGTGTCGATGTAAATGCTTTTGTCATAATGTGCCATTGATATCCTACTTGAAGAAGTTTCTTTCCCAAGATACGTGCACTTGAATACAAATTTTGAGATTCCTAATCTGCTTTGCTGATACTAGAGTTAACTTTGTCTTTGTGTGCACATCGCAATAGAGTGCCTTCTGAATCGTTATGATGAAGGGTCATTGCCAACACATGGTGAATGTGAGAATTGGATATCATTCATCAAGGCGTGGATATTAGAGTGTGTTTAGGAATAAAATATGGATTGGTTCATAGTTTTGAACCTTTGACTCTCCAAACTTCGGAAGCTGAGCAATGATAGGTGGCTATGGAAGTGTGCGTGGAATTAGGACCAATTGCTTGAGAAGCCTGCTTTTTCCTTTGTGGAAATCTTTGCTGGAGTATGACAGGGATCATATTTATTTGTATTTTTTGGCATCCATATGTATTTGATTTTTCTGATATGCTTGGGTGATCCCACAATAGTGGTTTACAAGTTTTGGCCAAACAGGACACTGCAATTATTATTTTTAACTAAATCCTCATATTCGGGCACCTATAGCAGCTAAACCCTGAGGAATTTGAAGATGATGAAAAATAGAGTCTCATCACATTTTGTCTCTAGATTGTAAAAATATTTGTTTGAAATTTTTTGGAATCAGATTGCACTTTTTTTTCCATCTCCCACGAAAACTGGTTTTTTTCAGAAAACAACATTTTTAAAAAGTGAAGCTCACCATATACAACATAACTTTTTTTATATGAAGGATAAAATTCTAATTTTTTCAAATTTAGATTTATAACTACGATATCTAGCACTTTCATTTGGTATCATTGTATTTTATTGAATATTTTTTCCTTAATCAAGTTTCAAAGTCAAACCAATTGCAATTCAGACATAGGCGGATTGTATACAACATAACTTTTTCTATATGAATCGAAATTCAATTTTTTTTTTAATGGATCAAGGACATTAATACCTAGCCCTAACCTATTTTTTAAAATTTTATTTTCATAATCTTTTATTTTTCCACATGTGTAGAACAAACAACTTGATTTTCACTGAAAAACCTATGTTTAATAAAACTAAAAATTAAAATACATAATAAAAGAAAACCATATTAAAATTATATTCAAAGGATAGCTCATTCTAAGGACTATCATTAGCTAGTTGGGTTTTTGAAGTTCTTTGCATTTTCATCCTCAAATTGAGCTTCAAAAGATTTTTTTTTCAAAAATTTATAAATTGTTGAGGAGATAGGGAAATAAGGGGGTTTAGTCGAACTTGTGTTCGGCTGAACCAAAAAAATATGTTTGGTCGAACCCATGTTCAACTGAACAGGGGTTCAGTCGAACCACTTTTAAATAATGTGCGAAATTAGGGTTGGGTGGTTCAATCGAACCCCCCTAAAATAGGTTCGATCGCACCCCCTTAGTATACATACAAAATTCAAACAACTTTTTTAGGGTTTTTTTGCGTTTTTTTGAGCTCAGTCTATGTAAACTACGATTTTCGGGGGACCCTCTTGCTTCCAAGTGTGTCGGCTGAAAAAGACCATTCACAGGTGAAAAATGATGAATTTTTTGGGAATTTTATATATTTTATTTTTTATTGTTGCATTTGTTTTTATTATTTTTTATTGTTGTATGTTTTTTCAATTGTTTTGTAACACATTTTTTGCATTTTGGAGAAGATTTTGCTGTGAAGAAAATGGGAAAAAAAGAAAAAAGAAGAAACAAAGCTCAATGAAATTTTTCAAAAGATAAAGAAGAAAATAGACACAAACAAAACTTGACAAATTATCATAGAAGGAAACAAGGTACGTGTTTATTTCTTCTCTTCCTCGTCAAATATGGGTAAATTTATTTACTTACAATAGTGGGTTTATCATATGTTTTATCTAGCAACAAGGAAAAATGCATCAAATAATTGATATATAAGAAATTTGAAGGTTCCTCATTTCAATTTTATGAAAATGAAAACTCAAATCCACATCATCAATTTTCTCTCAATTACTCTCTTTCTTCATAAATAATTATTTGTAGCATCAATGGTTCATATTTATACATTTTTACTTTCAAATTTTCTTCATTAGATCCATGATACTTTATCACAACTCTATATTCTTACTTCTATGCTACAACCTTCTTTTTTATCAACATCTATCATTTTTTGCACATCCTTGATTTTTTAATTCTACATTAGATAACAATTTATCATTCCTTCATATTTAGATTATCTTAAATGTATTTATTATTGTTACATGAGCTTATGTGCATTCTTAGATTCAATTTCACTTAGCATCCCTTTTGCATTCTCTACTAGTGTCTCCTCCTTGAAATACACATTTTGATCCTATGGCCTTCATCTTCCTTCCTTACTTGGAAACAACCAATATGTAGTGCCCCACCTTTTTTTGCACTGTATTAATAATATCCCATATATCTCCTACCTCCTAAAATAGGTTTCAAATTTTTTCTAGTACTCTAGATCTAATCTACATATCAATTGCAAACATATTTGTGGTGTCTACTACTACTCTTTTATGAATCCTTATACTAAATGTTTTACTAGTTTTGATCTACAATATATTCTCTTTATTTGTATTTTTTTGTAGCACCCAATTTTGCATCTATCTATGTTTATGTCCTTCTTTAAATCCTTATATTTATTTCATCCAATTGTGCATCATCAATTATATCTATGGCAGAGACACCATCTTTCACTAGTATTCCCCCCTGTATCTTGGTATCTCCCTTGTATCAATACATGAAAATCAATAGTAGGGAAATCATGTTATGTATAACCAAATTAGATAAAAGAAGATGACACAAGATAATTCAACAAAAGAGAATTTCTAAACTCATCTAAAAAACCTAAATAGTGATAATTAGTTGAGAAGGTGGGGATAGTTGAAACACTCCACAAACACACAAAAATTGGTAAAAATTATAAGTATTATAATAACTAGAATCATATTAGTCAACAATAAATATTTTTGGATTAGGATAGATTTAACAACAAGTACGATGAATATACACATAAAACATACATTAACTAGATAAGTTTATATGTGAGGAACATATAATGTAGAAGTATGTATCTAAAATAATATCTTCTAAATTTTCTAACACATAATCTAACATAGAATTAGAATATTCTTCATAACAGTGAAATAATTCATAAATAAATAAACATATTGATAGTAAAAAGAAAAATGTATTGAATTTGATTACCTTTAAAAAGTTGAAAGTTTTAACTAACTTTATTCTTAGATCAGATTAATAACACAAAAATACTATCCAAAATAGATAAATCAGAACTTGTGTAAATGTTCTTATCTAAATTGGTTTCACCTATATAAACTATGCAAGCTTATTTTTCTTATAAAAAAAAGTACTATGTTTTTATTAAACAAAATATAAAAAATGGGATTTAATTATAAACAAAGAAAAACCTAAAATGAGAGTTGAAAAATAGATATCTCATTATGATAGGAATCTAGAATATGAATCAATAGAAGATAATAAAAATTACATCATGTTTCCTAGATGGTAGCATGACTACATTAAGGTCTATATGACTACATAGATTTTTGTTGTACATAAAAAATACCAGTTTATGCAAAAAAATGAAAGTCTATAAAATAAGAATAAAATACACAACCAATAACAAGAAACTTTAGTAGAATAACATGAGGGTATGTGCAGGATCATGATGGACCAAAAAGTGGTGATATGTAAGCAATTTGATGGCCCATGTGAGTGACGACTTTTTTTTACCCAAAATTGATGAAACGAAAAGGATTTTTAGAGGAGATTCTCAACTTCCACCAATATAAATCACACTTTACTTTGAATTTAATAAATAGTTATTATTCATTTTCTATTATAATTATGAATAAAGTCCTAATTGATAAGCTGATTGAAAAAAATCTATAACTTTCAAATGGTATCACATTCTATGCTTCGCATACTATAGTATTAAAAAAATAAAATTGAATTTCATGAATTTTTGACCAAGTTAAGGTGGTTAGATAGACGAGCTTTTATATTTTTTAAAAATTTTAATAAAAAATTCATAATTAATTATTTACTTTAAATTTTTTTATAAAAAAATATGCATCACATCGGTACATGAGTCCTCTACTTATATCTAAAAGATTATAATTTTTTTTATCATTTTATTGTGGTTAGAGCAGTCAGACAGACACCTACTTCTTATTTTTATCCTGAAATTTAAATACTACTGCATTGATATTTCAAATTTTCACCAAATAGATTTTATTTTTTTAAATAAAGGTATAGTAGTTTAGAAACTACATTCAATTTTCTATAGATTCTACTTTTACATTTTTTTGAAATAATATAGATAACTTATTCAAATTTTTACGTCAAGTTGTCTAACTCTGATTTTCTGTCTTTTTATTGCCACTTAAGGGCCTATTTTTTCCATGATGATCTTGCACATACCCATGATAATTTGTTAAAATAAATTAAATGATATAAAATGGTCATAATGTTATTTAAATTGAGCTCTAAGATAATATAATCATGATAGATAGGAAAATATAGAAAACCTCCATATGAAGAGATTTCCAAGAATACATGTGGATAAGTTCACCAATCTGTGACACAATTTAGGTGCCAAATTGAAAAAACGATAAAAAAAACCCCGAAATAAGGCCTTTGGCACATGCCAAATTTGGCGTGTGCCAAATGTATTTTTAGACACAAAATGCAAAAGTCGGATTTGGAACCCTCATTTTGTCTTCAACCCACGGCTTTAGAAGGAAGATTTCAGGTCTACAACTCGCGCTCACCAAATCTCTTCCATTGTTTGCATCCTTAGCTTGCCATTTTCCACGAGGATGTGGCTAACACATTGAAGAGGTTGAAGATTGCAAAGAGGTGTGTATTTTTATTCTATCTATTTTGAATTTGATTTGGAATGAAACTTTAAATAGATTTTTATAATAAAACTTTGTTCTAATTCTCAGGGAATGAATCTCCACCTCAAAACATTGAGAATTCACAATCACCCCCTCATCAAGAGCCTCCTATACAAGAACAACCTGAAACCCCTCCATCAATTCATAGGCATCATCAAGGAACACAAGAAAATATTCAAAATCAAATTGAAAACAATAAAAGAGACATTCAACAATTAATTGCAAGATTAACCGAGCATGCCGAAACCCACCCTTATAGGAGAGGGATTGTTAAATCATTGAAGTCAATTTTAACTCATGTAGGAGAAATGAGAGAGAAAATGAATTTTTGGTCACCTAAGAGAGATGAGATGAAGCAATTTTATGCTAATGGTTTGTCATATGCAGATGTCAAAAAACAAAAAATTAGCGAAGCCGAGTTGTGTGTCCTATTTAGAGACCCCAAAACCAATGAACCTTTGTCCCATGCATGCAGGAGGTTCCCCATCCATCAGTGCCACCATGATTTAATTAGAAATAAATTTTGGGAGTGGTATTGGATGGTATTTGACCAACCTCCATGCAATAACCATGAGGTGCCACAATAATTTTTGATCAAACTCTATTGTGAGTTTGTCCTCAATAAAATGCCAAACTATTTTGACATCTTAGACTTTCAGGGTAGAGGTGGGGGCTCCACACATGATAGACCTGCTGCACGGTGTAATCCACAGTTGGCACAAAGAGCCTTGGGTAGACCCATGGTGGAGCATGCCATTGTTCCTTCCATTTTTAAGGACAGTGTAGAGGTGGACACGATGAAGTCGATTGGCTCACTCACCCAGACCATTTTACAGTGTGTGAGTCTTCTAGTAGAGCCTGGTGTGGAGGGGATGTGTAGGCCCCAAGCTCCACCCCATGATTGTGGAGCTTGTGGTCATGTTTTCATGTATGATTATTAGGGTGCTCGTGATGCAGCTACACAACCTATGTCAGTTGTAGAGGCAGTGACTTTCACAAATGATATTCTGAATGATACATTGGACATTGACACTCAGATAAAATTTAGTAATTTATTTTAATGTTGTTTATTAAAATATATTTTGAAATTTAAGAATAACTAAATTAGTAGAATTTTGATATGATGAAATTTCAGGGTCACACTATTCATGAGGGATTCTCTATTCCTATAGAATCTTATACATTCTCTATTATTGCATTTGAACAATTGAATATTATATTTGAATGTTTGTCTCATAACATGCTTTGGATTTCAAATAGTTTCCTAGTGCACCTTCTTCCTCCACACCTTACGATTCATATCCTCAAAAAATATACACTCAGGTAGCCTTTCTTCATTAATAGGCTTGTAAATCTATGTTAGGTAGTTTTTCGTAATTTTGCGTATATACAAATCTAAAAAATTGATGAGAAACACAAACATTGAATTCAAGTATTGCTTGATCGTGTCACATTATGTTCTCCTATATCAACATGATACCTGAGATATTGTTTCATTTGCAGTTGTTGACAAGAGATAGCCCTGGTATTGTTGGTGGCACGATGGACCATGGAGTTGCTGCACCAATAGCTAGTTCTGATCCATTGAGAGAGGTATGGAATAGATTAGTCAATTTGACATTATATTTTCTCTTTTATGGTCTATTATAGAAAATTTTCATGATAATCTTATGTAGTTTAATTTCTATCTTCATGGTTACTACAGGTGGTTGTCACTCCAGATCATGGACATGGTGATGCTTTAAATGTGCATGATGATTATATGTATGCGGTAAGTCATTATATTTTGTTATATGTCATTCCATAATTCAATTTCTATGTTTTAACATCTTTACTTTTAATTGTATCAGTTGAAGGTCCAGAGTGAAGAGAGGAGGAGTAGCGGGCGTGTTCGAAAGACAAGACAGGCAACAGTCACTCCATCCAGCCAAATTTTGAAGGCAACACGGGATCTATTTCCTTCCCCTAGAGGGAAATGACTATGTATTAGTGTTGTTTTTTGTATGCCTATGTGGCATTTTGGAACATATGTTTTGTACTATTGATATATATATGTGACATTTTATGTCCAAATGGCTCCTTTGTACTAAGCCTATATGGGTTTTTTGGATATATTTATATACTTTTATGAATATATATCATTGTATAGCCTTTGAGATTTTTGATTAAAGAAACTCTTATTTTTCTACTACCATTCTTGAATGATGTTATCATGTGTATCATGTAAGTTGTATGCTTGAATGTTGTAGGCATGGATTTTGTTTACATCTAATGCTTAATTAATTACTGTCGAATGCTCAATAAGCCCCATCTAAAGCGTATTGTATAAATAAGCTCCATTCATGGTGGTTTGTATCCTTTGGAATGCCTTGTGCCTCACCGATGCAGAGGCAAGGAGGCTCAAACCCAATTAGTTTGACAACCTACCTTCAAGGGGCTCCTAACAAGATTAATACAACCTATTTTGAGCAATCTACACAACCTCAAAGCCCCATCAAACCAAACTCTTCATTCAACACCTTACCCAAAAATCCACCCTTGTATCACTCTGATGCAAAGCCAAGGTGGAGAAGACTGACAACAATGGAAATGTCAATTCTCAATCAAGAACTCTTCTTCATAATGATTCAGCCTAATAGGCATCAACCCACCCTCAAGGGTCTCAACTCCTCAACTTTGCAAATGAAAAACAAGACTCCACCAAGGCCCTACAAAGACCATCAAAATTCATACAATGACAATTGAATCAATTGAGAACAATCCCTACATCAGATTCATCAAGGTTTCAAAAACTCACATTTGTGACTGGTTATTCTTATGATACTCAAAACTCAATTTTAGCCAGATTTATCCCAGCCTTTCCAAAACACTAGAAAATTAAAAGATGGATTGAGATACCCTTTTCAGGGCTACACAACATACCAGAGAATTAGTGGTCACTCTTTTGGACTGACATAGACTTTCAACACACCTACTTCAATTTTGGCTTCACAATTAGCCCATTTTTCCAAAGGGACCACCCTTCCAACTTTAGGTATCTACCCAAACTCCTTGGAAAGTCTTAGGTCATCATGCCAAACCTCAAATTTTATCATTATTTTGTGTCTACATAGCCTCTAACTCACTGTCCCAAGAAACCCTCCTAAACCTTCACAAAATCAAGGGTTTTAAAGAAACATACAACTCCAGACCTCTCTCAACACTTCCAAAGCCCCAAAAACCTTAAAATACTTCTGAAAAAACTCATCAGACCCTCACATAACCCTTACAATCATTAATTCTTATAAACCTCTCTTTGGTTCCTCACTTCCATGTTAGAAAACCCCTATTCAATTTTAGAACAGTCACAAAAACACCACGTAATTATGACTCCTTATTCCAAAATGAGTTGAAACACTTATTATAACATGTTTTCAATCAATCCACTAAGACACAGTAGAAAATAGTAGGTGGATTGATTGTTACATCACAAATTTCCCCTCAAACCCTTGATTCAACAACATTGGGACAATCACTGTTTGTGTTGGTTCTCTCTACAAACAAAGAGTTAAGACACCAAATAAAAAATAAATGAATTAGAAAAAATATAGAAACATCATATGGAATTATTAGAACATTAAGAACTTGTATGTTCCCATACAACACTCAAGAAGATCAAGAAAACAATATTTTTCCACAAAATTGCTCAAAACTGTGGTGTTTATTGTGTAAAATTGTTACAAAAATTCTTCCACTCTCTCATTCGAGCCTTGTTAAGGATTTTTTCCCCAATTCCCATAACCAACCTTGGGATTAGTTGGTCCCTTAATTACATTTTTTTGTGTTAAAGTTGCTTTGTCAACATTTTACAACTTATATGATTTCTAATTGACTTCTAAGACACAAAACACCCTTTATTTGCATTATGCTTGATCTCTCAAAGCTTATTAGACAAAATAAACCTAAATACACTAACATTTCCCTATTGATGTATTCAAATTAAAAAAAAATGATGATGTGGTGTAGGTGCTCCTGCACCAAACTCAAAACCCGGCTAATTTCTCCCAACCTTTCCAAAACACCTGAACATTTAAAGGTGGATTAAGATACCCTTTTCGAGGTTACACAACATATTCCAAAACCAATAGTAACTCTTTTGGACCAACATGAACTTTCAATACACCTCCCTCACTCTAGGCTTCACAATTAGGCCTAATTTCCAAAGGAACCCCCTCACAAACTCACCTCCAAACCAAGGAAAATTGAAAAAGTCTTAGGGATGCTCACCAGAATCAAGGTTCTCCCATTTTAAGAGACCCAAGAACTTTTTCTATTCCTCTACTCACAAACCATCCTAAACTTTCACAAAAACAAGGGTTTTAAAGAAACTCATAACTCCAGACCTCCCCCAATCCTTCAAAAGGTCCAAACACCCCACAATACCTTTGCCCTAACTTAAAAGAAACTTACAATCCCATTCCTTTTAGTATTTCTCAGATTCACTACTCGAGTTCCTTACTTTCATGGTGGAAACACCCTTGAACAACATTATAACTTCACACCCCACTGAGTTTATACATTTTTCTCAGCCTCCAAAGTATTCACGCACCAAATTAATCATGGTACAAGCCAATCCACTGAGAAATAGGGTCAGAATAGTAGGTGTATTGGCTAATGTGTGATGGTGTTGCCCTCAAAACCCCTAACACAAAAAACAAAGCAGTAACCAAGTTTGCTGATCTCACACACACCAACAAAGGATTTAAACCTTTAGAACAGATGCAAAGAGAGTAAAAACATATGCAATCAAGTATCCAAAGCCTCAAGTCATGATAGCCTTGTATGGGCCTGTGCAAGGCAAAGAAAATTCAAGAAAACAAAGAAAACCAGTGATCAGTGTTTTCAAAAGTATATTTTATTATTAGAAATTGAACAAAATCAACCCTCAACTCGGGGTATTACAACAATATATATTGATACCACCTTCCAACTACCCCTTGAGTCAATCAACCACCATAACCACCCTTTGTTAGACTTCTAAGATGATAATTTGCCAATTTTTCTCTTAATTACCATTCATTCACAACTTCATTTTGCAAATACCACCTAACTGACCTATTAATCCTTTTAAATACAATTGCAAGGTATTTCCATAGCATATAGAGATATAGAGAGAAAATACAATAAATATTTTAACTAATGAATTGTAAAAAATGGATTTTTGTAGTTTATATTCATGTCGTAGATTACATTGCATTGCACATCTTTCAATGTCAAAGAATTACTTCACTTTGCATAACTAATAAGTAGATGCTGATAGATGCCAAAAATTTAATTACAATATAGTTTGAACAAAGTCAACCTACGCAACTATGCAATTTATTCACATTGCATAACTAATAACTAGGAGCAGCTACCAATTGCATTTTCTTATCATGGCATTCTATGAGACCAAATTTCTTTGAGATATTTTTTCAAATAGTTCCCTACCTTGTCTATGTTACCACATTTTTCATACATGTCTACCAAAGCATCTTTTCAAATAGTTCACTGCCTTGTTGCTATGGCTAAAAGCCTAAAACAAGTGATTTTGAACAAGCTATGGATGCTTCGAAAAAATATATCAAAAGCATAATAGTAAGCAATAGCATAGACAAGGCAGTGAATTGTTCGAAAAAATGCATCAAAAAAATTGCTTTGAAATGATAAATTTAGTTTTTCTTTCACTCTTCTTTAACATTGTATATCGTCTCCTTTTTATAACAAGAGATTAAAAAATGTAAAAAATTGTATAATAAGAGATAAAAACTATCTTTTTTGAAATCGAAAGGCATTTCCATAGCATAGAGATAAAGAGAGAAAATAACATAAAGAGTTTAACTAATGAAATGTAGAAAATAGAGTTTTGTAGTTTATATTCATGCATTGCACATCTTTCAAACTGAAAGCATCACTTCAGATTGCGTAACGAATAACTAGATGCTGATAGATGACAAAATTTCAATTACAATATAGATTTTTACAAAGTCAACCTAAGTAGTTATGCAATTACTTCACATTGCATAACTAATAACTAGGAGCAGTTGCCAATTGCTTTAGCTTGTCATGGCATTCCATGAGACCACATTTCTTTGAGGCATTTTTTCAAATAGTTCATTCCCTTGTCTATGCTACGACATTTTTCATATATGTCTACCAAATCATTTTATCAAATAGTTCATTGCCTTCTTGCTATGGCTAAAAGCCTAAAACAAATGCTTTCGAGCAAGCTATGGATGCTTGGAAAAAAATCTATCAAAGCATAATAGTAAGAAATAGAATAGACAAGCCATTGAAATTTTTGAAAAAATGCGTTAAAGAAAAGTGGTCTCATGGTGATGGGATGCCATGACAAGCCATAGACAAGGCAATGAATTGTTTGAAAAATATGCCTCAAATAAATGTGGTCTCATGGTGATGGACTATCATGGCATTCCATCACCATTAGAACACATTTCTTTGAGGCATCTTTTCAAATAGTTCGTTGCCTTGTCTATGGTATGATATTTTTCATACATATCTACCAGAGAATTTCATCAAACAATTCACTACTTTGTTGCTATGGCGAAAAGCCTAAAACAGGTGCTTTTGAACAAGCTTTGGATGCTTGGAAAAAAATTGTCAATGCATAATAGTAATAAATAGAATAGATAAAGCAGTGAATTGTTTGAAAAAATGCCTCAAAGAAATGTGGTTTCATGTTGATGGAAGGCCATGAAAATCCATAGACAAGGTAGTGAATTGTTTGAAAAAATGCCTCAAATAAATGTGGTCTCATGGTGATGGAATGATATGACAATAATCACCATGAGATCTCATTTGTTCAAACATTTTTTCAAACAATTCACTTCCTTGTCTATGCTACCACATTTTTCATTCATGTCTACCAAAGCATCTTCTCAAATAGTTCACTGCCTTGCTGCTATGGCTAAAGCCTAAAACAAGTGATTTTGAACAAGCTATGGATGCTTTGAAGAAATATATCAAAAGCATAATGGTAAGCAATATCATAGACAAGGCAGTGAACTGCTTGAAAAAATGCATCAAAAAAATTACTTTGAAATGATAAATTTAGTTGTGCCTTGATGCATAGCCAAGGTGGAGAAGACTCACAACAATGGAATGGTCAATTCTCAGTCAAATAACTCTTCTTCATAATGATTCAGCCTAATAGGCATCAACTCACCATCAAAGTTTTCAAACCTTTTGCAAAATAACAACAAATCTCCACCAAGGCCCTACAAAGACTCTGAACATTCATACAATGGCAATTTGAAAACAATCTCCAAGTGCAGTTTATTGAAATCTCCAAAACTTAGCATTTTACCTATTTAACAACAAGTTGTCTTTGTACCCCTATCATCAGTCCCAACACACTACCACCGTGCTTCTTCACTATTTTATTAGTGTTATCTATCTTTGTAGTTAGAAACCTTGCTTTCTTTACTCTCACATCTACAAGTACAGGACATTCTATGGTGCCCACCATAAGACTTTCACACAAACCTACTGTCATTACCTCTGTTGTTGCTACATCGATCCTTATATCCACTGCCCCTGTATTACCAAACCTATAATGGTTCCCAAAACCAGAATTTTTGATTTCCCTCACAACACTTACAGGCTCCTTGTTCCCACACATGATTACTTTGGATTTTCCTTTCACATCCTCTAGAAGTGGAGTCAAAACAAACGTATTTCTATCTTTCCTTATGGTATACTTATTTTCTTTCTAGACCATTATCAACATCTAATTGACTGATTTTAACAAAAAAACCTGATCAAAGGCATTGAACCAACCAATACTTCAATATTCACCAAAATTTCCTTGATACAACTCACACTCCCCAAGCTTAATAGACATACATTATTACCTTCAAACTATTATCAGACTTACAAGAGCCTCATAATCATCATGCTTCTAATAGAAACAAACCAATAACATATTCACATAACTCTGAGTTATCAGATCTACTGATTTTCACTGTCATAACACAATTCTTCATCAAGATTCCACCCTAGTCTAAACATCAAATCAACAACCTTAACCTTTAACATTTTCCCAAATCATTGAAATACCTTTGAAAACATTATTTAAGTAGTTACATCACAAATCTAATCACAAATACCACTGGCCTCTGTTTTAACACTCATTTCATCAATTTCCTTGTAGGTTAGCAAAGCCCTAAATCGGGTGATACAAATATACCATATTTGCATCAACACAAGCTTGATATAGTTTTGGAGACCCATCATAGATTATTTAGACATATCACAAAAAACATTGCCACTTGTTTTGAGAGAAACATCAGAAAAATGGTTTGATATGCTACTCTAGCCACAAATTAGGCCAAATTACAAGGTGACTACCAACAAATAATCTCCAAATCACTAACCAACCTTAAACGGTCTTTTGTCATACCTCCAAACTCAAAATTCCATCATTTTCAAGAGTTATTAGATCCACTAAAACATTTAAATATCAAAACCCTTGAATGTAGGCTTTGCAAGCAAAATAATGGTTTCTTGGAATGTCACCTTCCACATCTTCTCCCAACGTGCCATATCTTCCAACACCTTTAAATACACCTGGAAACATCATATATACCCTTCTCAAGCCATGGCAAACTCTATTTCTTCATTATGCATGACTGTAGCATCAACTTTTGTGTGGAAACCTTCAATTTTTGTGTGTAATAGCAACTTCATCTGAGTATTCTTGCATTCCCCTGTACCTACAATCATTAAAACATTCAAAACACCCTAACATTAACCTAATCCACCAATCTAATTGGCCTACATTGGTGTAGTGATGAAATTCTCTATTAGACTCTCAAACCCACTATAAAAAGAACTATACCAGCCCCCTTTTTGCACACCTTACAATGCCTTTTATAACTTTTTCCCTCTTAGCAACTGCCTTTTCTAACTTCTCATCAGTGCAACTACCCTTTTAAATCTTAATCTTCCTCAATTTATGCTCTCTCTTGCTACATAATTACATCATGATTACTTTTTAACAACATTGTATTATTTGCATTTTTTATATTTGCACCTCCTAGTGACTTATTTTATGACTTGATTACATTCAAATTAGCCATTACAAGGCCTTGACACATCATTTTGGATTGAACATACAAATTGGAAAAATTAGCCTTTTGAAGGCATTACAAGCCATAAACAAGGTAGTGAACTGTTTGAAAAAATGCTTCAAATAAATGCGGTCTCATTGTGATAGAATACAATGAAAATAATCACCATGAGACCACATTTCTTTCAAGAATTTTCTCAAACAATTCAGTGCCTTGCCTATGCTACCACATTTTTCATACATGTCTACCAAAGCATTTTGTCAAACATTCCATTGCCTTGCTGCTATGGCTAAAAGCCTAAAAAAAGTTCTTTTGAACAAGCTATGGATGCTTGGAAAAAATCTATTGAAGCATAATAGTAAGAAATAGCATAGACAAGGCAGTGAACTGCTTGAAAAAATGCCTCGAAGAAATATGGTTTCATGGTGATGGAATGCCATGATGAATGCCTATGGCTATGGATTTTCATGGCAATCCATCACCGTGAGAGGGCATTTCTTTGAGGCATTGTTTCAAAGAGTTCACTGCCTTGTCTAATGTACGATGTTTTTCATACATGTCTACCAAAGAATTTTATCAAACAGTTCACTGCCTTGCTGCTATAGCTAAAAGCCTAAAATAGGTGCTTTCGAACAAGCTATGGATGCTTGGAAAAATTATATCAAAGAATAATAGTAAGCAACAAGCTTTGGTCTCATTGTTTTTTTTCACATGAAAATCAACACGATTTTATTCACATTTTTTTACATGTTTTAAAAGCATTTTTTGCAGATTTTTTAGTTTTTTCCAATTTGACAAGAAGTTTCTAAGTGTCACGGTGTTTGAGTAATAGCATGTTGAGGTTCATAGCCTTTTTTCACTTTAGAACCTTAAGGGATCGATTCGGTTGAACGTAGCTCAGAGTGATTCCTCATATTTGGGTGCGAAAGAGGACCATGCCTAGCTTAAACATACCTATTTGAATGCATTGGAATAGTTCATTTGGTCACACGAGCTACAAAATGAAAGTTGCACCACTTTGCAACTTTCAACTACTTGCATTTGATAGCTTTTTCCTCGAGTGAAAATTCGCTACCATAGGAAAAAGCCTTCGAGATAGCGAAAACTGAGCAATGTTATTATAGAGGGGCCCAACATGATCCCATTAGATCAGATGAGAAGTTTCTAAGCATCATGGTGTCCAAGTAATAGCATGTTGAAGTTCGTAGCCATTTTTCACTTTGGACCCTTAAGGGATTGATTTGGTTGAATGTAGCTCAGACCAATTCTGCGTGTTTAGGTGTGAAAGAGGACTATGCCTAGTGTAAACATACTCACCCGGATGCGTTGGAACAATCTGTTTGGTCACACGAACTATAGAACGAAAGTTGCACCACTTTAGAACTTTCAACTACTTGCATTTGACAACTTTTCCCCAAGTGAAAATTCTCCAGAACAGGAAAATGCCTCCAAGATAGCGAAAACCAAGAGAGGTTATTATAGAGGGGCCAAAATTTATCCCATAGGATTGGACGAGAAGTTTTTAAGAATCATGATGTCTGAGTAATAGCATGCTGAAGTTCATAGCCATTTTGCACTTTGGACCCTTAAGGGATTGATCCGCTTGAACATAGGTCAGAGCGATTCCGGGTATTTGGGTGCGAAAGAGGACCATGCCTAGCATAAAGTTACTCACCTGGACACGTTGGAATAGTTCGTTTGGTCACACGAGCTGTAGAACAAAAGTTGCACCACTTTGCAACTTTCAACTAGTTGCATTTGACAACTTTTTCCCTGAGTGAAAATTTGCCAACACTGGAAAATTCCTCTGAGATAGAGAAAATCGAGTGAGGTTATTGTAGATGGGCCTAACATGATCTTGTAGGATTAGACGAGAAGTTTCTAAGCATCAGGGTATCAGAGTAATAGCATGCTAAATTTCATGGCCATTTTGTACTTTTGAGCCTTAAGGAATCGATCTGATTGAACGTAGCTCAAAGTGATTGTGTGTGCTTGGGTGTGAAAGAGGACCATGTCTAGTGTAAACGTACTCACCTGGATGCGTTGGAACAATCTGTTTGGTTAGATGAGTTGTAGAACGAAAGTTGCATTACTTTGCAACTTTCAACTACTTGCATTTGACAACTTTTTCCCTGAGTGAAAATTCGTTAGGACAGAAAAATGCCTCTAAGATAGCAAAAAACAAGTGAGGTTATTATAGATGGGCCTAATGTGATCTTGTAGGATTAGACGAGAAGTTTCTAAGCATCATGGTGTCCGAGTAATAGCATGCTGAATTTCACAGCCATTTTGCACTTTGGACCCTTAAGGGATTGATCTGGTTGAACGTAGCTCATAGTGATTTTGCATGTTTGGGTGTGAAAGAGGACCATGCCTAGCATAAACATACCCACCTAGATGCATTGGAATAGTCCTTTTGGTCAGAAAAGCTATAGAACGAAAGTTGCACCACTTTGCAACTTTCAACTACTTGCATTTGACAACTCTTTCCCTAAGTGAAAATTCGCCAGTACAAGAAAATGCCTCTGAGAGAGGTTATTGTAGAGTGGTCCAACATAAACCCATAGGATTAGACGAGAAGGTACTAAGCGTCACAGTGTCTGAGTAATAACATGCTGAATTTTGTAGCTATTTTGCACTTTGGAGTGATTCCACGTGTTTGGGTGTGAAGGAGGACCATGCCTAGCATAAACGTACCCACCTGGATGTGTTGGAATAGATTTTTTGGTCATACAAGCTGTAGAATGAAGTTTGCACCACTTTGCAACGTTCAACTACTTGCATTTGACAACTCTTTCCCCGAGTGAAAATTCGCCACCACAGGAAAATGCCTCTAAGATAGCAATAACTGAGAGAGGTTATTGTAGAGGATTCCTACGTGATCTTGTAAGTTTAGAAAATAAGTTACTAAGCATCATGGTGTCCGATTAATAGCATGCTGAATTTCACAGCCATTTTGCACTTTGGACCCTTAAGGGATCGATCCGGTTGAACGTAGCTCATAGTGATTTTGCATGTTTTGAAAGAGGATTGTGCCTAGCATAAACATACCCACCCAGATGCACTGGAATAGTCCTTTTGGTCAGACAAGCTATAGAACGAAAGTTGCACCACTTTGCAACTTTCAACTACTTGCATTTGACAACTCTTTCCTTGAGTGAAAATTCGCCAGTACAAGAAAATGCCTCCAAGAGAGGTTACTGTAGAGTGGTCCGACGTAAACCCATAGGATTAGACAAGAAGGTACTAAGCGTCACAGTGTCTGAGTAATAGCATGCTGAATTTTGCAGCCATTTTGCACTTTGGAGCGATTCTGTGTGTTTGGGTGTGAAAGAGGACCATGCCTAGCATAAACGTACCCACCCGGATGTGTTGGAATAGATTTTTTGGTCATTTGAGCTGTAGAATGAAGTTTGCACCACTTTGCAACTTTCAACTACTTGCATTTGACAACTCTTTCCCCGAGTGAAAATTTGCCACCACAGGAAAATGCCTCTACGATAACAATAACTGAGAGAGGTTATTGTAGAGGATTCCTATGTGATCTCGTAAGTTTAGAAAATAATTTATTAAGCATCATGGTGTTCGATTAATAGCATGTTGAATTTCACAGCCATTTTGCACATTGGACCCTTAAGGGATCGATCTGGTTGAATGTAGCTCAGAGCGATTCCGCATATTTTGGTGCAAAACAAGACCATACCTAGTGTAAATGTACCCAACTGGATGTGTTAGAACCATTTGTTTGGTCACATGAGCTGTAGAACAATAGTTGCACCACTTTGCAACTTTCAACTACTTGCATTTGACAACTCTTTCCCCGAGTGGAAATTCGCCACCACAGGAAAATGCCTCTGAGATAGCAATAACCGAGAGAGGTAATTGTAGAGGGGTCCAACATGATGTCATAGGTTCAGACAAAGATTTCATAATAACCATGGTTTATGAGTATTACGCTGTCAAATATTGCTGCCCTTTTCCACTTTGCACCCTTAAGGGATCGAGTCGGTTGAACCATAGTAGTTGTTTTGTTGAATGTCATACCCTAAGGTATGTTAGAGATGACCTAGGTTGCATCGATTTCTCTGAGGCATAGGTTGCCGCTAACTTTTCAAACCTAAGCAATATTCTTTTAGGGGGTGCTCTCAATGTTAGGAGTAACGTATAACGAACCATACCCAAGCCCTTGATATTTTTGTCATTTCTCTAGAAAAATGGGCTATCTTATTCCTTGTTGATGTAGACCAAGGCTACCATGTCATGTGAATCACCCATGTTCTTAATGACTTGGAAAACCTTAGCACATTGATCTATTGGTAGGGTTTCTTTCTCTTTCTCATATTGGTACAACAATTTGGAGATGTCTTCCTTTATAACCTCTTTGTTTAGCTCTCCCCACTTGGAGAAAACCATGGGATCAAATTTGATGATAAAAGAGGCTTTTTTCTATGTGCTATGGTTTTCCATATGTCTTAGGAGAAGATGGGAGTTGTCCTACATAAAAATACCCTTTAATACCATAGTCTCTACAACCCTTCTCTTGTCTCGTATTTGGACCTTGACATTTGGAAAGGATATATGTGAGGTGGATGATGAAGCTAAAGTGGATGGATCAATATAGGATGATGAATGTGAGGCAATATCATTGTTAGGAACTTGGAGTAGTTTTTGATATTTTTCTTCAAAGTTATGATAATAATGGAAAGGCCAAGGGTGAAGGGCACACAATCAACTAAGAGGGGGGATGAATTGGTAGATCCAAACAATTACAATTGTTAGTCTATGTTCAATCCTTTAGGGTAAAAAAAAATTTTCTTTTAAAATTTGTAAGAGGTTAGTATCTAATGCCTTGAATGAGTCAAATTCACATGCATGAGTAGGTTGTTTTTGTATGATTGAATTTAATAAAGACTGAGTTGAGACGTTAGGGTTTTGTTACCTTTTAGGTCTCTTCTACCAATTTTTTGAGCTTTCATGGTAGTCAAATGTGCTACAAGATTTCAAATGGAAGACTACAAAGAAGTTAATATCAGTTCTCACAGGAGTGAAGTGATGGCATATGACAGTTAATTGGAAAAAGATAGCAGAAACACATCAAATCATGATGAGATAACATAGATTGAAGAAACCCTAGATGTTCAGATAGAGGGACCATTCAGGATTTCAAGGAAGATCACTGCTAATAGTTGGTTAGGGTATTTGAAAGTCCATCAAAAGGTTTTTTGAATGAGGTTAGATAGTGTTTAGATGAATATAATATTTTATTTTGTGGCTTTTGGGCTATATAATATGGTGTTTCTTGCTAGTCTTTTGCACTTTCAAGGAATAAAACTAGAGCCAAGGATTAATAAACCCTGGTCATCATTTAGCAAGGAGGGTGCAGCAGTAAATAATGTAGTTTCTACAAGTGGTAATTAAGATGACGCCCTTTTTGGATATCCTATCTTTGAGGTCAGTCACTTCCTTATTATGAGGGTATTGAAAAGATCCAATTTAGGAGAGTTGGAATTGGATAGGAAACAAACAAATGTACAGTCAATTGATAGTGTCAAGGGAAGTGAGGTATGAAGACAATCATCATTTCATCAAAGGACAATAGATTTAAAGGAAGGTTATTCATTAAGAAAAACATCATAAATATATGAACACAAGGGAACTTTGAAGGGTCACTGTACATGGCAATGTGCAAATGAAAAGGACAGATTAGAAATTAGTAGTGATTAGTTATTAAGTACAGTGAGTGTATGATTATAAAGTGCTTGACAATCAAATTCACTCACCACAGTCAATGTCCTATGACTGTCAAGTCTATGTCAGTCAGTGTCTCAAGACTCCAAGAGCTATGGTTGTGTATGCAGCAATAGGTCCTTATGAATGTGGAGTCTTCAATTAACTCTTTAAATGTAAACCATGAAGTATTACAACTAATTTTAAATGTAATATACACATTTAATTGAGACATATATTAAGTTATATACACATTTGCATGTATTAATTTCTCATGATTTTAATATATCAAAAAATACACTAAGTCAATGAAAACTATTACAATAGTGATGGAAGAACATCTTGAAAATCTTCCTATTTTTCAATACTTGTAGCAATACATGTAGGGAAATAATCCTCCCATTTCTAGCACAGATCATGAAATATATTTTACTTGAGAAAAGGACAAAAGAAGTTGCTGCCCAGTTTCTTTTTTCCATTCCACCTCAGTTGGCCCAACTATTTGCATTCCATAATGGTTCAAAACATGTACATCCCCTGCTCCCTATGAAACACATGGGTAGTAGCCTCTCTGTGGTTGTGTAGTATCATAGGAATTTGGTCCACAAAAAACCTGCAAAATCCTCTCAATCTTAGACATAGAATCACATAAAAATAATTAAACTTTAGAGCAATAACTAAATAATCTCAGTCATACAGCTGACGAGACCTACTATCACCTTCATGCATGCTAAGATAAGAAGGTTGATTGAAGGTCCTACAATGGTGATGTGCCCCTTCACTACTTTATCATCTCTCGATGACCCTACGTATAAATTTCAAATATATCACTGAGAGGCTTAACATAAAATGTGTAGCATATAAGAATATGATAAATATAGGAGATGGAAAAGAAAGAGAAGATTGACAACTAGAAAATGCACTAGCAACTGATGTTTCTCATACCACTAAAAACTTGCACCAGCAACCGATGTTGTTCTTTTCTTATATACTTTGACAAAATTCAGTATTATGTACAGTCACAATTAGAAAAGGATCAATGATAGTCATAAATTCATATTACATCAAACAGTAATGGTGAAAAAGACTTATTGCAAGGTGTTGGTCCAAAAGAGTGATCAATAACATGGCCTTACAAATTCAATATGCATAGTTACAAATCAATCTAGGGAACCATCTGGGTTTCCTCTACTCTTTATTGTGTCGAGTATTGCCTTGTGGTCAGACTCATGCACTTTCCACAAGTTCTTGTTCATAGGTCTACCCTTATATTTGATCAAATAAATGTTGGTGGTGATGACAAGATTCAAATAGTGAAGAATTTTTTAATGCGTGTCAAAGTCCTTAAACAACCAAACTGCAACATTCTTAATTGGATACCTTTGAAGCCATGTTCTAGTAACAACCACTGAACCTATAGGATATTCTATGTTTTCTCCATCTATAACTGGGGACTCCAATTTCTTTTTGGCCTCGATACAATGACATAGGTAATAATTTGTACCCTCTTTAGTGTCTTCATCTTAAAGCACCGCATAAACATTCCCTGCATTGATATGTTCATCTTGTTATATTTATTTACTGAGCAACATAATAAAACTTGTAAGTAAGATATATTACCTAGTTCTAGTAGGTCTGATACATGATCAAATTCAATGGATGATTGCATCTATGTGATTTTTAGAACCGTCGAGAGCTGATAAGTGTCAAGTGGGGTTAGACTTCTTACAGACCATTCGTCAACCCACTCTGCTAACTCGCAATCATTCCACGATTGAAGTGTACATGCATAAAAAAAGCATGCCATCTTCCTTGTATGGATATTATGTGTACCTGCATTGGATCTTCTAAAAGAGTGTAGATCGCTCGATCCTGTAAGTGTACAACAATCCTCATATTTTGCAATGTTATTATCATCTACTAAATGAAAAAATCTATGAAATAAAAAATTACCTTCACTACTTGGACCCATTGAACCATTGCACCACTAGACAATTGATATTACATTTTTCAACTTTACACTGTTTGTGTACTTTAACTCTTCTTGTGCTAGGGCTCTTTTGATACATGCACTTGCTCCATCATGATCCCCCTTTCCATGCCCGGCCTCTGAGAAGTTCCACATATGCTGAACACCACTAATCCTATGCATCCTACTCAACCAGTAAAACATTTTGGCGTTCTTGAATTGTGATGTACAATTATCTGACCATATGATATGCTGACTAAATGATATGCCCCTACTAGCCAGATCGACATAGAACACATGAAAGCAACCTTGAACAAACTCTATAGAATGTGTGTGATCATCGTTGATGTAAAAGTGATACACCCTCAATACTTTCCTATTCTCCTCTGTACTATAATTTGCATGAATGAATGCTATATGTACAAATATACTAAGCTGCATAGAGTTGTAGTACCTGTGATTGCACCTCGTTATGTGGTTGTAGTGTGTAGTTCTTAGGGAAGTCGACAACTAAAAAAATATGACGAAGTGGAAATGTGTCCTTGCATAACTTGAACTATGAGTCCAACCATTGTTCTCTGTGTGTATGCTTTGCATAATCATAAACCACCTGATCATGAAAAATGCCCATAAATTGATACACTGGAATCTTACCACTGACCAATTCACACTTATTTTCTTCTTTCCCATCTTTTAGACTATATGCCACTATCTTATATTTTCTAAATTCCATAATTTTGTCTCCAATTGTGTGTGTACTAGCCATGTGTTGGCAAATTGGAAAATTTTGCATGCCACCACAATGATCACATGTGCCATCCAAACATGATTTTTTGTAAAATTTTTTACTATCCTCTCTTTCACATAAAATGGAAGACAAAAATTTCCTTGACAATTTAGGTGAACACATTATGTTACATTCCTGCAAAACATTGTCAGTATGCATATCTACACATATATGTCAATAAACATCATAATGGTTAGAAAAATAAATATGAAACCTACAACAACAAGTAGTGCGTGTGTGATTTATTTTGACATAAAAAGGTTTTATCATTTCAAAATACCTTTGACATATTTTAATTTCAGGAAACTTCTGTACAAAATCAAAAAAATATTGGGTTCGAGTGGTATCTAAATAACGAATTGGATGTGGCTCACAGTTTTTACTACCAATTATCCTTCTTACAACATCTCTTTGATTAGGAGAGGTCCTTGTGTTATCCTTCCAATAATTCACAATTAAAGATCTCAAGCCTTGAGCAATTCTTGTGTCTTTCCATGGCACTCTACCCAAAAATCCCCATAACTCATTTCTATTTGGATCCTTCACTCTTTCACGCCTTCCTTTGGTTCTCATTAGAGATGATCTACTTATTTTCAAAGACTTACTTGCCTTTGTAAGGTTCAACTTGTTCCTTTTTTGACTGCTTAACAGTGTTGTTTTCATCACACATCATGTGGCACAACTATCCTTAATGCGCGAGGTGGAACCCACTCTCTCGTATGCACTCATCAAGTTCTTTACAATGGAATTTTCACTTGATTCATTCAAAAATCTTAGCCCAAGATCCTTCATGGTGGGCCTAAATTTCAGTTGCCTCATCATTTCAACAAATAGTTGGCATCTTCCATCCTCACTTAGCTTCGCAAAAAACAAACTCCTTATCCTTTCTGCATATCTTTGACATGTACATTTTGGAACATTATTAGGCATCCATTTCAAAACATTGGAACCAATATCAATAAAAAATGTATTTTTTCTATGAAAACTCTAGGAGGAGTTCTCAAATGTAAATTTGTGTCAATATTGGGAAGGTCAACAACATCGGGGATAGATCGTGTACCTTCAATTGGAGGTGCAATTGATGACATACCTTGAGATTGACATGTAAACGATGTTGTACCTCCAACTTGAGATGTCGTTTGTGGAGTTCCTTCAAATAGAGATGTGTTTGCTGATATACTTTCAAAACACAATGTTTTTGATGGTGTGTCTTCATTTGGAGATGTGATTTCCTATGTACCTAGAAAACCACATGTTGTTGTCAATGTGTCTTCAACTGGAGATGTGCATTGAGCTTCACCTATGGTTGATTATGTGCCCCCAAATTCTGTATCCATTTATTTCCTTCCATGAACTTTCCTCATTCGTGCCCTTTGTTTTTCCAATTTGACATCTCTCTTAGATTGCACGGGAACTTGTGGTTGTATGGGCTGCAATTCCTTTGCTTCACAAGCTACATTTTTTATTCTCTTCTCATTGCATTTTTAATTGCATGTTCTTCTAGTGTTAGAGGCTTCGTTCATTTTCTTAGCATGACCTTGAATGCTACATGTCCACAAACACACATAGAACAAAAGTAAGTAATGCATTTTACAAAAATATTGATGTAGAGAGGGGTTGAAACCATTCAATACAACAAATCAATGAGAATCACAAACCTAGGGTATAAATTGTTGCCACCTAAATGAAAACTATACAGTCTTGTGTTTATTTTTCTCAAAACCAAATTTTTGATTGTCAACAAAGTCATGAAGAATATGGATTCAAAGAAAGGTTTGTGATGCTATATCTTACCATTATTCACTATTTCTTTGGCTGTGAGGTAACTTAGAAAGACAATAAGCATTCTCAACTATGTCAACTCACTTAAATTTATCTAAGCACATGTGATGAAGCTGAATTTTTTATGGAACAAAAAAATTAATGGACACTTGCATTAACATTGATGAAAGCTATTAGGTTTTCTAAATTGGATGAAAATATATTTTTTTTAAATTATTTGAAAAAAGAATGAAATATAGTGAATTCCACTAGCCATGCTGGAAATTGACTACTATAAGCAATGCAAATAGAATTCATAAGTAAATTTATGTTAAGTAAATGTCATGTATTTACTTTTTTTGTTCTTCAAACTCATAAAAATTGAACTTTTTTATGCAAATCTAAAAATTGAAATTTTTAATGCAAATCCCATCTAAGTCAATGTTGAATTCTAAGTCCAATTGTTATGACTAATAAAATCATTAAGGAAATTTAGTTTATATTTTCAAAAAAAAAAACAAATATAATAAATACAATCATTTCAATTTACCAAAATGAAAATATTACCTCAGATAATGTAAAATGGGGTAGAAACTTAAAAATTTCTTCTTCTACATTGTCTACCATGCAAATTGGTGGTAAAAAGGTGATGGATCAAGGATAGATTGGTACAATATGAAGTCAACTACAAAAAAGGCTTTTTTGACTCGGATAAAGCATTGAACGAGACAAATACATGAGAATGTGGGCTTGAATCACGGGGTCAACCCTCATTTTTACCGTTTCAAGGTAAAACCCATTTGGTACTCGCCAAATATGTTCCTCTGAAAAGGAGAGACTTCAGAGAGAGGGAGACACACAAAGTGGGAGAGAGATAGAGGGAGTGAGAGAGAGAGGGAGTGTGAGTGAGAGAGAGGGGGAGGGAGACAGTGTGGGAGGGAGAAAATTAAGAGAGAGAGGGAGAGAGGCTAGGAGGGAGACACCTGAGAGAAGGAGAGGGAGAGAGAGTCAACCCTTCAACCCTAATCGCTCGACCCCTATACCCTCTTAATCCCTCAACCCTCAACCCTCATCGCTTAACCCCTAATCCCTCAACCCCCATACCTCTTAACTTCTCAACCCTCAACTCGCAAACCTCAAACCCTAATCCCTCAACCCCCATACCCTCTTAATCCCTCAACCATCAACCCTTCAACCCTAATCCTGTGACCACTATAACCTCTTAATCCCTCAACCCTTAAACCCTAATCCCTCAACCCCCATACCCTCTTAATCCCTCAACCCTCAACCCTCAACCCTTAACCCCTAATCCCTCAACCCCTATACCCTCTTAATCCCTCAACCCTCAACCCTCAACCCTTAAACCCTAATCCCTCAACCCCCATACCCTCTTAAACCCTCAACCCTCAACCCCTCTCTGAACTTAATCCCTCTAAACCCTCACCTCGACCCTCCCCCCTCCCTCAACCATCAACCCTATCCCCTCACCCCTCACCCCTCACCCTCAACCCTTAAGCCCTAATCCCTCAACCTCCCTTCCCCTCAGCCCCTTAACCCTAAACCCTCAACCCTCACCCTTAACCCTTAAATCCCCCTCCCTAAACCCTCACTACCCTGACCCTCAAGAATCCCTCAACCTCTATACCCTCTAAATACCTCAGCCCTCAGAGAGGGAGATACCCTCTTAATCCCTCAACCCTGGATCCCTAAACCCTCTACTTGGGAGAGAGAGAGGGTGGTGGGAGGGACATGCTTGAGAGAGAGGGATAGGGAGAGGGAGAGAGAGAGAGGGAGTGAGAGAGGGAGGGAGTCACTATGAGAGGGAGAGGGTGTAGGAGGGGGAGACTTGAAAAAGAGAGAGAGGAAGATGGGGTAGGACAAAGATACTAAAGAGAGAGGAGGAAAATAGGGTGGGAAGGAGAGACATTGGAGAGAGAGAGAGAGAAAAAGTGGGAGAGAGATAGAGGGAGTGAGAGAGAGAGAGGGAGAGACAAAGTGGGAGAGAGATAGAGGGAGTGAGAGAGAGAGAGGGAGATACAAAGTGGGAGAGAGAGAGGGAGAGAGAGAGGGAGAGACATAGAGAGGAAGAGAGAGAGTGAGAGAGACAGAGCGAGAGGGAGAGGGGGTGGGAGGGAGTAACCTAAGAGAGAGGGAGAGGGAGAGAGGTTGGGAGGGAGACACCCAAGAGAGAAGAGAGGGAGAAAAGTGGGAGATAGGGGGTGGGAAGGAGATATCTAAGAGAGTAGGAGAGAGAGGGAGTGAGAGATAGAGGGATGGGAGAGATACAAGGAGTGAGAGAGATAGAGACTTGAGAGATGGGGAAGGGGTGGGAGGGAGAGGGAGTACTCGGGATAGAGGGATTCAAGAGAGATGGAGGGGGTGGGGGGAGATACATGAGATATAGGGATTCGAGAGAGATGGAGGGGGTGGGGGGAGATACATGAGATAGAGGGAGAGAGAGTGGGAGGGAGATATTTGAGAGAGAGGGAGAGAGAGAGGGACAGAGATAGAGGGAGTGAGAGAGAGAGGATGTGGGAGAGATATAGAGGGAGTGAGTGAGAGAGACAAAGAGAGGCCTGAAAGAGGGAGAGGGGGTAGAAGGGATAGACGTGAGAGACAAAGAGGGAGGGAGAGTCGGTGGGAGGGATAGACTTGAGAGAGAGAGAGAGGGAGAGAGAGTGGGAGAGAGATAGAGGGCATGAGAGAGAGAGGGACTTGAGAGAAAGGGAGAGGTTGTGGGAGGGAGATACTTGAGAGATATGGAGAGGTAGACAAAGACAAATAGAGGGAGTGAGACAGGGAGGGAGTGGAAGAGAGATAGAGCGAGTGACTGTGAGAGGGAGATGGGGTAGGAGGGGGAGACATGACAAGGAGAGAGAGGGAGAGGGGGTAGGATAGAGATAATTGAGAGAGAGAGAGATGGAGAGGGGGTGGGAGGGAGACACCTGAGAGAGAGAGAGAGACAAAGTGGGAGAGAGTGAGAGAGAGGGGGGATGGAGATACCCAAGAGGGAGTGAGAGAGAGAGGGAGAGAGATAGAGTGAGTGAGAGAGAGGGAATGGGAGAGAGATAGAGGGAGTGAGTGAGTGAAATACCTAAGAGAGGGAGAGGGGGTAGGAGGGAGAGACTTGAGAGAGAGAGACAAAGAGAGAAAGATAACAACCTAAGAGAGGGAGATGGAGTGAGAGAGATAAAAAGACCAAAGAGGGAGAGAGAGAGGGAGAGTGAGAAAGGGGGTTGGAGTGAGATATATTTATTTAGGTACCTATGTGGGAGGGAAAGAGACCTGACATAGGGGATTGGATTGAGAGAGTAGTCTAGGTCACGTGGGAGGGAGTGAGACCTGAGAGATAAAGACTTCAAAGGGATAAAGAGTTATCCAGTTACGGTAACGAGTTAGAGAAGGTATGAAAGGTAAAACCTCAACTATCCATCTATGATCATAAACTATGCAATCTAAGCATTATCAAAGTTGTTCACCAAAGAGTGGAAATTCTAGTTTTGTGCAAAGCAGGCCATTTCGCGCTTGCCAAATGGCCTATTTTGGATGTGTTATTTAACATGATTTGCCAAATTTTCTCATATTTTCCTTTGTGCTCCCCGTCTCATTTTCACATCTTTCAATGCAAGTTTATAAAAAAACCATGATAACATTAACCTCTCTCTTAGCTATCTAAATATATAATTCTTTTTTCATTTTGATTTAGTTAAGGTTTTGATCCATGGCTTCTATTGTAAATGCCTTCGTTTTTGGTCAAAAACCAGCATGTGCTAGGTTTAGGATAGATTTTTACACGTTCATTGGAACATGAAAAAAATTACATTTTTTGAAACTAGACTCCATTCTACATATGATGAAAAAAATAATAATCAATTCTTGATTAGTTTGCAAAAAGTTTGGGGGGAGCATGCTCAAATTTTAGTTTTTCAGGATGCATCCAATTTAAAAATTCATAAATATTATATATTCATTAAAAAAATTATCCGAAAGAAGGAGGATAAACTAAATGGTGTTAGCTAATTTCTCACTGTTGGGATTTTTGAAATTCTAAAAAAAATTTAATCAAAAAGGGGGGAGCCCTCAGGCGCTATGCTATTTTTTTGATAAAAACATGACCTATTTTGGCCCACTCCCTTTTTGAGACCCTTAGTCTTAATTAATTTCAAAAAATATAGTATCTTAGAAACTAGGATTGGAGAACTTCAACTTATGTTGTTTCCGCATCTTGAAATTTTGAGCATAACTATCTTCATTTTTTCATGCAAATCAAATTTTGCTGATTTCAGAAAAAAAGTGGCATCTTAAGAGCCAAAATTGTGTCACAGATTGGTGCACTTACCCATGTAGCTAGTGCCACAAAGGGAAAGGGGTGAATTTTGATTATCTTACCAATATTATCAAATCCCTAATTTGGTATTTTTACCTCCAAAAATAATCAAATAAAAATACATTAGATTAATATGGTTGTGCTCTTATCCTATGAGCATCTAGAACTAAGACGAGTACAACATTAAAAAAAAATAAATCTATAGCTATAAGTGTATCCCTTAGATATATGAAAAAATAAAATTTGAAAAGATGGATCAACAAGCATTTCCAAGAGAGATATGAATCTACAAGAAGAAATATGAAAATTTGTGATTATGATATTTTCTTAGGTAGCTTCCTTAATGAATATAGCCATCTAAATATGTCATATTCTTCTACATCTCTTTCTTTTTTTATCTTCTTGTCATAATATTAATCTATATTCATAGTCAATGATATATGCACTATCTAGCCCTCCATGTATAAAATGTCAATTCTTCTTTTTGGGAGTCAAATATTTCATTACATTCTACATGAACCAATTTGAGATTAAGCAAAATTTTAAAAGCACCAAAGAGTCCTTTTGAATCTCAAACACCTCAAAAATTAACATCATTAGTAGAAATCTTTAAAATTTTATATATAAATATTAAAAAATGCATTGGAAATATTTTATAACATCATTTGAGTTTATAATATCTATATTAAATATTCAATCAAAAAGAACATAAATACAGGTCCAAACAAATTTTAGATATATATATATAGTGACGTCTTGCATATTTTTACTTCAAGACATCTTGTCAAAGACTAAAAATTGGAACTACTAACTAATCTGGTGCAGGAAGATTGATTGAGGACTTGATTTTGAAACCTATCTTTTAGGTTAGAACACATTTCAATTTTGGTGCTTTGAAATGAACATCTATCTTCCATCATATAGATTTAATTAGGGGGTGAATGAACACTGTTTGTTATGCTTGAGATGGTAGGGAATATGATCTCACCTTGTGCGAATTTGGTGATCAGAAACCAGAGCCATCATCTTTGTATGTGTTTAATACCATAGAGGGGCCTGCCTCACAAGAGGGAATGACTCCAACCAGTTTTTCGCTCGGGCTGGTATATAAAAGGATGAGTCTAAATTGTCAAGTCCTCATGGTATGTAGGCCTTAGCCGTGCATGTGCCATTCAAAAATGAGTACCCACCTTTTCTTGTAGAGGTATAAGAGCCCCTAGTAGAGTGGTTAAAGCCTTAAGTGGCTTGTTGTACGCTCATGAGGTTCCATATCCCCGAGTATTCACTAGAACCCTCTTGTTTTAGAAAGCCAAAATCCCTTCTATTCATTGGTGCAACATTGGTCATTGCCAAGGCATCCACATTCTCGTAGTTCTTAGTAGAGGTGAAGATTCTGTCATGGGAGATTCATGAGGGCTCGAAGCTTGGTTGACTTGAGAAGTGAGTGAAATGTAAGGGGGAGGCAGTGTGGCCAAGATTCTAAGTCACCCACTAAGAATAAGCGCAGCTGGGGAAACCCACGTGCAATCCAGTGAATATATTATTTGCCAACCTTAGGATTTGTGCTTGTATTGTTAAAATCAAACATGTTTTCTACTATTTCTTGCATGTTTGTTTAAAAATAACCCTCAAACAAACATCACACCTAGTACTTGACAACACCTTAAACCTTTCAAAATCCCAAAACATCAAACAACGAAAATATACAACATGAACAAGTATCACTTAGATTTCTTAGGGCCATCATCCTTTAGTTCTGATTTTTCAATCCTTTCATTCCACCTAGTTTTTCCATTCCATATAGTCCTTGCATGTTCATAGCCATTTCATCATAGTCCTTACATATTCCTAGTCTTGCATACATAGATCACAGACCGCATAGTCCTTGCATACATATATATCATTCCACCTAGTTCTTGCATGTACAACCCCTTGCATATCAAGATCATATCACCTAACCTTTGCATGTTCCATGAATTTAGTCCTTTTCATATTCACCATTGATCAAATAGAACCCTTAGCTTGCACTGCCACTACTCTTCCTAGGTCTCAAAATCAACCCATTGGCTATCGATCACCCACATGACTTAAGGTTTATCATGGACTTGAGTTAGGAAACATACCATTATCCTTGCTCATCTAGGGAAATCCTTTGGAGTCCATCATCTCCTACATACCCTCTCTTGGTCATTGGTCCCTTGTGTTTATCCATCATAACACAAGTCAAGCCTTGCATCGTAACCAAATTTGGAACTAGAGTTGCATTTGACCTCTTGCATTCTTAGCTTATCACATCATATCATACCATTTTAATATATCCCATCTTAGAATCATATCCTTTTCATTGCATCCCAGTCCTTACATATTCCTAGTCTTGCATACATAGATCACATCACATAGTCCTTGTATACATACATATCATTTCACCTAGTTCTTGCATGTATGTAACCCCTTGCATATATCAAGATCATATCACCTAACCAAGTTTCATACATTCCATGAATTTAATCCTTTGAATATTCATCATTGATCGAATATAACCCTTAGCTTGCACTTCCACTACTCTTCATAGGTCTCAAAATCAGCCCATTTTCTATCTATCACCCAGATCACTTAAGGTTTATCGTGGACTTGAGTTAGGGCACATACCATTATCCTTAATTTTATAGGGAAATCCTTTTAGAGTCCATCATCTCCTACATACCCTCTCTTGATCATTGGTCCCTTGTGTTTATCCATCATAACACAAGTCAAGCCTTGCATCGTAACCAAATTTGGACCTAGAGTTTCATTTGACCACTTGCATTTTTAGCTTATCACATCATATCATACCATTTTCATATATCCCATCTTAGAATCATATCCTTTTCATTTCATCCTAGTCCTTACATATTCCTAGTCTTGCATACATAGATCACATCACATACTCCTTGTATACATATATATCATTTCACCTAGTTCTTGCATGTATGTAACCCCTTGCATATATCAAGATCATATAACCTAATAAAGTTGCATACATTCCATGAATTTAGTCCTTTTCATATTCATCATTTATCAAATATAACCCTTGGCTTGCACTTCCACTACTCTTGATAGGTCTCAAAATCAACCTGTTTGATATCTATCACCCACATCACTTAAGCTTTATCATGGACTTGAGTTAGGGAACATACCATTATCCTTTCTCATCTAGGGAAATCCTTTTGGAGTCCATCATCTCCTACATACCCTCTTTTGATCATTGGTCCCTTGTGTTTATCTATCATAACACAAGTCAAGCCTTGCATCGTAACCAAATTTGGACCTAGAGTTGCATTTGACCTCTTACATTCTTTTCTTATCACATCATATCATACCATTTTCATATATCCCATCTTAGAATCATATCCTTTTCATTGCATCCTAGTCCTTACATATTCCTAGTCTTGCATACATAGATCACACCACATAGTCCATGCATACATATATATCATTTCACCTAGTTCTTGCATGTACAACCCCTTGCATATATCAAGATCATATCAACTAGCCAAGTTGCATACGTTCCATGAATTTCATCCTTTTCATATTCATCATTGATCAAATAGAACCCTTAGCTTGCATTTCCACTACCTTCATAGGTCTCAAAATCAACCCATTTGCTATCTATCACCCACATTGAACTTAAGGTTTATCATGGACTTGAGTTAGGGAACATACCATTATCCTTGAATCTAGGGAAATCCTTTTGGAGTCCATCATCTCCTACATACCCTCTCTTGATCATTGGTCCCTTGTGTTTATCCATCATAACACAAGTCAAGCCTTGCATCGCAACCAAATTTGGACCTAGATATTATCCCACATAGTCCTTGCATATATATATATATATATATATATCATTTCAAAAACAAACAAATCTACGTTTCCTCCAAGTCAAGTTGTCCACATCATCTCCAAGCCAAACTTCTCATCCTCCATCCACCTACCTTCACCATCAAGAGTTGCCTAACATAATCCATTCCATGAATCCACAATTCAAGTGTCCACTTATCACCCTTATCCTCTATTCTTCATTTAGAGCCTAATAATTGCTTATCATCTATTTTCAAATGCATTTTTTCCATGGAATTCTTAAGTTAAAGAATCTTTGATTTCATATACATTCAACTCCACTTATATATCACCATTTCTCACTTTCTTTGCACAATATTGTGTTTCATGTACAAATGGCTTAACAAGCAGGAATTTCTCAAGAAAAAGTCGAGCCCAATCTAGATATTGGACCAAACAAATCAATTGAAGAACACATGGACCTTGAATATAGGGAGGAGGCCTGAGTTCAAAAAATGCATGTTGGAGAGGGGTCAAGATCACTTCTACACCAATGGATGAGCATATAAAAGTAGCTGAAAAGGTGGGGAAACAAATTTCTTATAGAAATTTAGATCATTTACTTGAAATGGAAATGGGGAAGCTAAAATGTTATGCTGACCAACCTAAAAATACAAGTAAGAGGTCAATGACTAAATTTGTAAATAGAATAATCCATTATCATTTCAATCATCTTGAAACACTTGAAAAAACCCAATTGTTATCACATTTACTTCTTCGTGATGAGTTGAAAGAGTCATTACAATTTTTGGGTGTACATTCTACATCGAATAAGAGGAAACACATGAGACTACAAAAAGATATTATTGAAAATGTTAAAAATGATTTAGATTCTATTGGGAAAGGATCTCGATCAGTGGATAAGGCCATTGCAAGAAAGGTGATTTTGACATTTGTTTTAAATAAAGAAATATCCAGAAAAAAAAAATGTCAGCACTTTCCACTAAATTTGGTTATAGTAGAACCACACTAATAAAATATGAGAAAAAGAGAAAGGTTTTGGGTGATAGTTCTGAAGGAAATTGGGAAATTATGTGTAGAGCTCCCCATTTTGATAGGATTGAAGATGTTGTTAGGAACTTGATCTCAATTTTTTGGAATGATCAGACCCGTCTGTCATCAAATACTAGAGATGTTATGAGGCACATGATTGGACCTGGTATTTATGAAGAACATATTAAACATTGGCTAGACATAACACAACTTGAGATGTATATGAACTCTTGTAATATGTATCCTCATATAAAGATTGGGCAAACAATGTTTGAAAGGTTAAAACCATATTATGTGAAGAAAAACAAGTTTTTTGAAACTTGTTTTTGTTGTTATCACATTGAATTTGATCTCTACTATCAGTTGTTTCGAAAGATGAGAGAAGAAAGATATGGTGTTCAAAAGGCACCTCCTAAATAGGTAAGTTTGTTCATAAAGGATCTATTATGTGATCATAAAAATGGACTTCAAATAAAATGCATAAAAGGACTCTATGAAACATGTGGAAATTTGGCTAACTTTCCTTCAAAAAATGAAAATGCTGACCTAATAAAGACAGTAAATTGCAAGAGATACAAGTATATGAAGTTTCAAACAAATTTTGGGAAAGAATCCACAAGGTTAAACTATGTAGAAGAGGAGATACCTATTGGGAAATTTATGGAAGATTTTGAAAAATTGATACAACCATACATACAACATTCCTTTTATGCTAAGTGACAAGAACATCAATTTCAAACATTAAGAGATACTTTCCCACTTGGAACAATTTTAACAGTAATTTACTTTGCAAAAAATTACTCTTTTGTACATCAAAAAGAGATTCAATCAGAATATCACTTTTCAAAGCAGGTCACTATTATGGTTCATGTGTGTTATCAACATGCACAATTGGAATTGGATGGTTTTGAGAGTACAAATGAACAACGGGCCATCAAGAAAGAATATCACTTTTATATTAGTGATGATAAAGAGCATGGCACACTTTTTGTACAACATTGTTTTACAAATTTTTTTTTTGAGAATTTGAGAAGTAGGGGTGTAAAATTTGAAAAGAATTTTGTATGGTCAGATGGATGTGTGACACAATTAAAATCATCATGACCATTTTATGTACTTTCTAGATATCATAAAATTTACAACATACCACATGTTTAAAGTTTCTTTGAGAGTGGGCATGGACAGGGTGAGCATGATGGTGCAGGAGGTTGCATCAAACGTGCTTTAAGAAAGCATCAAATGAGTTATTCAGATGATCATATAGATGATGCACATGATTTTGTTGAATGGTGCAAGAAAAAATTTGCATCAAATGGGGTCGACACATCTTCAAGAACAAACCGAAACATTCCACATAGAGTGTTTTGGGAGATATCGGGTATGTATAAATTAGATTTTTAAAAGAAAAAAATTATTTAAATTTAGAATTTACACATAAATTATATATATATACACATGTTCAATTTCACATAAGATTGTTGCAAGTACATGTATCTAGGTGTGGATGGAAGATCGATGCATAGATGCAAGAGGGTAGAAAAAAAATCTTTGCATTGTGTTATGAGTTCAGATAGTCACCCTGGATGGACATTATACATGAGGGATTACTCTTGTTTCTGCAGTGAGTGCATTGCGGGAAACTCTCATGCATGCGACAATGATGAACTTGAATATGTTAGTAAATGGGATATGGTGTCACTATTCATTTTAGACACATACGATGAAAATGAGGATGAAATATTTCAAGACATTCCTTTGATTTCAATTGATTATGACCATATTTTAGGATTGGTTAGAAAAGGTACATGTGTAAGTTTTCAATAATTTAAATATTATATAAATTTAATGATCTTTAAAGTCTAGAGACAATTCTATTTTTTTTAGAATTTTATTGTGCAAATTTGGTATACAGGAGATGTTTTGCAGTCATAGCAGAACTTGGAAACATAGGTGTTAGCTATTATTTACTGCATTGCACAGAAGAGAGGAATAAGCTAACACGACTTGAAACAAACGATGGAATGTTATTTCCCATAGGTGAGTTTGAATTTAAAATTATATATATACTTTGTGTACATGTGTACATTACCTTAAAAACATTAAATATATATTGTACAAACCTTGAGCACGAAAATGTTGTACACGTGCACATGTATTACCTCAAGTTCATGTTTACCATGTAGGTTTCATTGTTGTGCAAGGGATATATCTGAAAAAAGTCAAAGTTGTTTAACATGGGATTCATTTTGTGGACTATCAAGTTGATAACAAGGTATATCAATATAGTCACCTTATAATTGCGACCGCCCTACATCTTCATGTAGTTCCACATGCACGTGGAAGAAAAAAATGGAGACTAGATAGTGATGACCATAAAAAAAATTTACATGTTATTCAAGAGAAGGTTGAACCAAAATGTTTGAGTTAGATTATATCCATGATTTTCAAGTTCACTTGTACATGTACATACATTTTCAAGATGAGAACTTATATTAACTTTTTTGAACTCTGGATTGTTTTAGTTACTTATAATATATGTTGATGACAAGTGTTTTAAATTTGGTTGGACACAAATTAGGGGTTAAAATACATTGAGAACCTTAAATTGCATAGATATTTCCAATTATATATTTGTTCCATGGAATTCAAGTACTTGTTATGTACATAATGTGCAAACCTTGTCATAAAAAAAGTCATTGGAAGAGTGATGGTGGGAGTAGAAGAAAATTTGGTGTTAGTTTCAATGATCCCCAAAAGAGCATGTTTATTTATTTATATCTTCAATAATGTTGTATTTATGTATATAGTTGTATATATTGTATTTTTTTAAGATTAAACTTAGATTCAGGACTCATAAATATCTATAGTTAAATTATTTACTTCCTCTAATTATATGCATATTTACTTGTCCGTTATATTTTGTTATGATTTTTATTCTAGGTCTCTTATAACTAGTTGGAATGATTATGACTACTTGTGTATTGAATTTGTGACAAAATAATGGATAATTTTATAATGGTAGGAATCATTTGAATATAAAAATATTCTAATCTAATTTTCTAAGTTTATTTATTATAATTTTCTCACATGACTTAGAGTTCGACCCATGTATCTATAGTTAACTTATTTTCTATTCTATAGGGTGTATCAAATTAAATTGACATGTGCCCTTATGTTATGTTGCGACATGCCACCATAAGCACCATAGGATAATAAATATGAAAATAATTAGGTTTTAAATCCAATTCAAACTCTATTTCAAGTGGATTGAGGGAGTGGAGGGGTTTTGAGGTGGGGGTATTTCAAGTGGTTTCTTTTCAAGTGGGGGTTGAATATTTTATAAAAAATCTTCTAATAAAAATGTAGACTCTAGTAATTTCTCTATTGAAATGTAACATGTTAAATATTATTGAAATTATCTAAATTTAAATAATTTTTTAATTTAAATTATGAACTTTGTTGAATCATTGCATCATATTGGAGATTATTGTCAAGTCATAACATCGACACATGATTTCATCTTCCTATTTCCTATTAGGTATATTCCTAGGACAAAACCCTATATTTAGATAGATCAATTTGAGGCTTCTCTTGTGAAAAATATACATTTATCTAGATATATATTAATAAGGAAGAGTTCTTTGATCATTTCTAACGACTTGCATGTTAGTGATGATAAGAATAGGAATTTGAAACTCCTTAAGAAAGATACCAATTCTTTACCATAGTTATTATTCATGTTCCCTAAATACTAGTTTAAATGAATCGAGTGGTAATCAAACAAGTTATTTCATTGTGGATTTTGTTGTTATTTAATGTATAGATGTGCAAGATATCTAGTAATTTTAGAATTTTGTTACACGTCAAAAAGATAATAGAGGTATAGTTTGAATTGAATTTTCTTAATGTTTCAAAGAATAAAATTTATTTGTTTATTTGTTCTTACTTTCTATCAAGATTTTAATTGTGATGCACTTTATTTGTTCTTACTTTCTAGATATCAAGATTTTAATTTCATCATTTTTATCAAATTTTAAAACTAGAAGAACATGTCCTTGAAATTAATAAATTATAGGCTCAAGTAAATACACTCATTTATAAAATATCATTAGTTTACTTGAGCTTGGGAGTCATATATTTTATAATTTTTGACTGCTTACTATAATTTATTCAATGGGCATGCACGTGCAAAATATTTATTGTGATCAACATGAATGAACTTAATTATAAAGTGGCATTCATTTTGTAAAATTATACTCTAGAGAGATCAAATGTATATATCATATAAGGAAATGTAAGTTGTAAGAGATCATCAAATAAGCAAATGTATGTATATTGAATATAAGCAAATGTATACATATATCATATAAACATGTAAACATATCAATATTGATCAATGTATAAACATGTAACATGTTATAAGCAAAGTGAAAAATGTATGTATACCATAAAAGAAAATGTAAGTTAGAGATCATCAAATGTGGAATACTAAAGATCATCATATAAGATCATCATATATAGAAAATGAAAGTTAGAGATAATCAAATGTCAAATACTAGAAAGATCATCATATAAGAAAATAAATGTAGTAAAGATACTAAATCCAATGGAGGGCCTAATATGAACGTTGATTCCTAGTCGAACGATCATCTCAATGAGAACGGTCCTACTCTGATGGATGTGTTGAGCCCTACAAATAAAATGGTGTACAAAATGTGTTAAATACATATAATTTATATTAAATATGTATCTAGATCTATGCATACATAATAATGTACATATACACATGTATATATAAAATTTTAAAACTCACGTGTCCACTAGCAGTAGATTCATCCACAGAGTCATGTCGATGTACACGATCTGGAACAAGGCTAGGAGAGACATGAGGTATGTCCACCTACAATATATAAATTCATATATATCAATACATGAATATCTAGTTAAAACTAAAATTTAAAAATAATTAAAAAGGAATTGAAACATGCACATGCACACATACATGCACATCATCTGATATCGGATGACCTAAGTCCTCTGAAATGGCCACCTCCACCATACCAGCTATACGGTCAAGCAATGAACCAATATCTGCATTCATCTAATCTATCCCATCTCGTGCTAGAAATGATGAGTGGAGAGGACTATGTAGGTGAGATGGCATCGGCGATAACAAAGCGACACCAACCAACATCTCAGTAAAACCCATAGTCTATTCAGCTATCGAATGTTCAGATGGTGGATCCTAACGTGCACTAGTGCTGGGTTGAGAGTGATGGGATCCTAGAAGTGAATGAGCTCCGCATTCCAAATGATCTCTAGCATGCTCTATACCGATCCCATAGTCTAATGCAATGAAGGCATATGCCTCCAAGAGTTCCTCAGCCAAACAATGTAGAGTCATGTGTTCCATATCTCCTGTAAGTGCCTCAAGCTCTTTAGGAGTAGGGATATCTACTGCTGTGAAAGGATCCATGGTAGTCCACTGTGCTGAAGATGGCGTGGGTCAAGGACATCTAGACATCAAATACTGACCTACACGATCAGTAGATATCCTAGTGGTGGCAGTTGCAATGTCACCTACAGTATCAATTGCTTCCTTTTGGGAAGCAATGACAACCTCATCTGCTATGGGGGCTAGAGCTAGGGTGAGAGAAGGAGACCTCTCACCAACCAATACCCTAAACACTAGGTTCTGTCTATCTACTCGATGATAAGTGGGTTTGTCAGCAATCCTACCATGCCCCTGACCAACATATGGTGGAATGTCTAGGTAGTTGACTTTGAGGCCCAAATGGACCTCGACATACAACTGCTAAACAAAATATAACAAAATCTTGTCATTGTTTGGGTATTGACCATGTGTTGTCAGAAATCATGGGTAGATCAATGAGGCCATAGCACGATCGACACATCTAGTGACTTGGTATGCCCTAACCTTATGTTCATTTTGATAAAATGGAAAACAATTGGTTTTTATCATTTCTTTGGTCACACTATCCAGTATTTATTTAAGGGGAACCTCACCATGTACTTCTTCCCACATGCGGCACATGCGGGAAAGAATAGCATCTACTCTATCTGGAGAAAATGCACTGGTCCTCTCAAGTTCATCTCTTAGTTTTTCTAGACTATGCAATATTGACATGCATGGTTCAAAATATATCCTTGGGTTTGCACTTTGCACTATTGAGTCTTTCAATTTCTTAATCTCATTAGTGGTATTTGCAAACAAAGATTCTGGAGGTGGAACATCTTCATTTTACATGTTATATATGTATGTATGTACCTAAAGGAGCAATGAGACCTTGGTTTAAATAATATATCTAGATATAGGGAATAAAAATCTAAAATAGTTCTAATAATTCATCTACTCATCAATAATATTTCCATACCATTAACAAAAAACATGTTCAACATTTATCATAGTTTTTAATAATCAAAACATTCGAATTAAACTAGATTACACAAAAAACATAATCTAAAACAATTCTAAAATTTAAATTTACAATTGTGCACTCTAGTACAAAATGTGCCATTAAAGATAGTTTTAAAATATTTGATAAAGTTTGCATCTAATATTTATTTCCTACAACTTGTAATAAAGGGAAAGCATCATTACTTAACATTGGCGGCCATGTAAAATCAATTTAGTCATTATTGAAGGCACAAATAAGAGAAGAAAATGAGACAGATGATAAGCTTGTAAATATGATTTCAAAACTATGGAAGGACAACATTAGTGCTTCCCAAAACAAATCTTCTTCATGAAAATAGAATCATTTGAAATTGGATGGAAGAATATTAATTCTTAAAGCTATGATCTAATACATTATAATCTATATGATGTCCTGTTTATTTATCCTCTTGAAGATCTCTCAAGATTTAGATAAAACAATAAAGAAATTATTATGGGGTGGTTCAAATGAATGTAAATGTATTCCTCTTATTAAATGGGACATTATATGTCTTCCCAAAGGTCTTTATGTCTCATTAATTAAAGTCTTATCAAAATGGAATCATACTTTCTACACCAAGTTGATCTATAACATGTATGACAAGCTTGATGTGTATTGGAGATAAATACTAAGAAAAAAATACCTTGACTCAAATGATCAAGACAAAGTTCTAATCAATGCTAATCCACCTAGTGGTTCTCTTATTTGAAACTTCATGCTTAAAATTAGACCACTCACTACAAACCACTTGTCTTGGGCTATCTAGAATGGAAAGTGAAAATAAATGATTAATTACCTATTCATAATTATATGAATGTAAATATATCATAGAAGATATCTAGGGTGGTTATATGCTTAATTATTTGAACCATGTGGATTATCCAAGTGGCTTATAGTGGACTTGGAATAATTTTGATTTGGCTCCCATTCCACATAAAATCAAAAGGATTTTAATGGATGAATTTCATAAGTAAAAATTATATACCACATAGGACAAGTATTTTAATATTATATAAAATATTTAGCCATATTGGATTACTATTCAATCAAATCAGGTTATCAAATGGAAAATTTAATATTAAATTCCTTAGGTTGGCTTTCTAGATTGTGTTGGGGAAATCATGCCTCCCAAAAAGTAGTGCATTTTCCTAGATGAGATTTCACATGAGAATACTTATAGGATATAGACTTCACACATTTGTCTTTACATATCTATCTAGGTTTCTACTATGCATGTCTACTAAATAATCTTCCAATCATCTATTACTCAACTATTCATATTCTTCTAAGTTCTAGAATTAGCATTGTTGTGAGTTAGAATGGTCTAATTCCATCTCACAATATCTCTTATCTCTATATATCAATTGGGAATATTCTTATCATTTAATTCCACTTGGGATAGAATATGGAAGGCTAGCCCATTTAAGATGAGTTAGAATTTATGGAAAGAAATAAATTGATGAATCTTTATTGATAGGGACATCCCATTTAATTCTTTACAAAATAAAATTTAAATCATCATTTATGAGAATATTTCAACCAAATTTAGAATGCTTTCACATAGAGCAATTGAGTTCACTAGCTAGGACAATAGTATAACAAATAACTAGTTAGGTTTCAGTCTCCTGTTGGGTTTCTCATATTGCTTGAGTAAGGTGGGTATGATGGAAAGCAAATGGTTGGAACCTCATTTTGGAAGATAAAAAATAAATGTGGATGGGGTTTGCAGAGGTAATTGAACTCCAATTTGGGTTGGTTCTATAATAAAAAATGACAAAGGCAATCTCCTTTGAGTTGTATCTAAGATAATCCACCCATCCACACATAATGAGGTTGAGTTAGATGACTTATTTGAGGGGATAAGATTGTGCCAACAGATCATTAGAGCTGTTGGTATTGAAGGAAAGCCCCAAATTCTAATTAATTTTTCTCTTTTAGAAGATCACCAATTATAGACTTAGCTCAAAGTTACAAAAAAATATTGTTATTTTTGGATTGTATGAGGCCCTTTTTTATTAGAAAAATATGCAAAGAGGCCAATATATCTATATAATTTATAGAAAACCATAAGGTAGATCATATTGAAAATATAATAATTTAGAATGACATCGAGGCATGGACCAACATTCTTGAAACTATATAAAGAGAATAATATACATAGGTGTAACACATGATCCAAAACATACATGATCTATCAAAGTGATATGTGTAAGTAAGTGAAATATTTTTTTGGATCAATCAAAGTGATATATGTAAATCTCTTTTTTCAATGTGAAAACATATTCATATTTATATGCTAAATTTTTTAACCAACCAAAAAAATTATGAAATAGACTTTACTTCATTACCTAGACCAATTATATAGTTAAACACTATTGTATAATTGGTGTTTCATCTATCAACTTTGCACTATCTAAAGTATATTTCATCTATTCTCATGCATAGTTATGACTGTTTAAATGCATGCTCCTACACCATCATGCTCAAATTTCCATGTCTAACCTCAAATAAGTTCCATATATATTGAACACCACTCTTTTTATGCATCCTAATTAGTCAATAAAATATATGTAAATTTTCAACTTTCGATGCACAATTATTTGACTATATGTAATATGCTAACCAAATATGATGCTCCTACTACTTCCATATAAAATCTAAAATTAACCTTGCACAACTCTCTAGAATAAGTGCATGATCATCACTAGTTTAAAATAATACCACTTCAAGGTCCTTCTATCTTCCTTTGTATTTTTGGTTGGATAAATGAATGTTATATACATAAATATTTCAATTTCAGTGGAATTATAGTATTGTGATTCAATTTCTTAACTTACATGAAGTTTTACATTTTCCCTTTTTTTCTCCAAATTCTTTTTAAATCCATACCTCAAGAATAAATGTTTCATGATCTAATTAAATTGGAAAAGATGATATATCTTCATCTATGGAGTTCAATTTCTTAGTTTCATGAAGTTGTATCATTTATTATATTTTCTTTGAATTCTCAACTTCACACTCTTTTGATATTTGAGTCTTTGATTATTTTCTTGGCGTTATGTTGAATTCTATACCAATCAAATACAATTATTCTAAATAATGAAAAAAAATATTTTCAATTATAAAAATAAAATAAAAAACATGGAATCAATTATTCAAATTATTAATTTAATATAGTATAACAAGAAAGTTAGATTAGAAACCAACTTTGGTATATCAAAAATTAAAGTATAATTAAAATTATGGTTAAGACATGGTGATTAGATGATGAATAGGACATACAAATTTTACTTTATTAATTATGGGATGAATCATGAAACCTCAAGAAAATAAAAATCTATGACGTAATGAAAGCCACCAACACACCACCACAAGATCTAGGAAAAATATCAATAAACAAACACCTCAAAACATTTTTTGTGGACCCATGAGCTTAAAGTTTAGTATTAGTAGTGTCATCTTCAAGTAGAAATATATGGTGATAGCTATATTATTAAGTATATTATGGAAAATAAAGTTGTTACATGAAATTCATTGATTAGCTCGTCAATCATAGGATTGGGAAACATATCCTTGGTTGTGAGGTTTTTTATATATAAAAATATACTCTTAAACAACATGAACCATCATTTATATTAAATAAAGAGTACATGGGAAGAGTGTGGACCACACTAGGTTGAATGACCCCCACCTAAAGAAGGTTGTGCACTATTGTTTAGTCTCAAGGTATTTTGCACAAAAACATATCAAGGTACTTAAATACTATTTGGTGTACTAATTGGAATCAACTAAAGTTCATGATCTTAAGAAAATTTTGAGGTAAAAATATAAGGGAATCTATAAACATTGAGATATTTTTGGTTATCACTTCATGTAATTTTTATGATTGAGTCAATGTAACAAATTTAGATAATAAATTGATAAGTTTTTACCCAATGATACCTTATTTAATAAATTCTCTATGTTACCCTTGATGAAACCTTATTTAGGTAATAACTTGGTAAGTTATTACCCATTGATACCTTATGTGATCTAATGAGGTGTGTGGAACCTAATTTCACCCCTATGAGAGTGTACTTGTGGGAACTAGTAGTAAATTGAATCCACATTTTTAATAATTTATAAATGATGGTCTCAAGTTTATGTAACTATTACTATCCCAAAACCATGCCATAGCCTCCTAGTGGGAGACCAAACATATTAGGTTACAAAATATATTTCTCTACAAATATTTAGAAACTTCCTATGTTTCTCCATGCATGCTAGTATGCCCTTATTAGCTATCATTACATAGTAAGTATACAACATCACAATTATAGGATAATCCTTTCACTTGGATACTAAACATCTCTTCATGGACTAGTATCTTGACACCTAGTGAGTGGAGACTCAGATTAGTGTGCTTGGTATGTGACATGATGTCATATGATATGCAATATTAGTTAAGTGATAGTTCTTGAGGCATTATTTGGATAGTGTTATGCTATAAATTTATCCTCAAATAATCTATCTAACTTGAGCTCAATTATTTGAATGTGGTAGGCCTACAATTTAAAATTTAGCATAAATTTCATATTCTGCACCACTAATAATTTAATTTTTTATAAAATTTTCACCAAGACTTGGTGATATTCTTGTCACATTATATTGAAAACCCATATTTCACCTAGAATAAGATCATTTGTATGGAATATTAGGTATCATAGATGAAGAAAATGTGATTTTTTGGTTTGGTCTTCAAAAAAGAGAAGAGAGCTGAATAGTTTTCAGGATATAGCAAATGGATCTCAAAAAACCATCCTGGAGTGTCTTAACTCTCCCGAAATTTAATGAAGATTATGTCCTGGAATATAAGGGGACTCAATAGCCCCCACAAGCAGGATGTTCTTCGCAACTTTGTTAGAGATCACAAACCTGATATTCTTCTGATTCAAGAAACTAAAATATCTAAGGAGAAAATTGAAAAAATGAAACTCTTTCAACACTACTGTAACCAGGGCAATAATTCTAATGGTGCTTCGAGTGGCATTGTTACTTTCTGGAACTGCCACAACATCAAAGGTGATCCGATTTCGGAAGGTTCGAATCACATTGTAACTAGATTCACCCATATAAGAGATAACTTTATCTAGATTCAAATGAACATTTATGCTCCTCATGGCAAAGGTATGAGGAAATCTTTTTGGCTGGAATTAGCCTCCATTAGACAAATTTTTGACAAAGAAGCTTGGATTGTTATGGGGGATTTTAATACCCCCTTAATGAATGGTGAGAAATTTGGGGGATCCCTGATTAACTTAGAAAGTAAAGAGGATCTTCAAAATTTTATTGATACTCAAGGGCTGATAGACCTGGATCTTCTTGGAGCCTCCTTCTGTTGGTCAAATTGCAAAAAGGGGATGGACCTCATACAGGTTAGATTAGATAGATCCCTGATTTCTAATCATTGGTATTTTGATTACTATTGTTCCCTTAAATCTCTCACTAGAATAGGTTCTGATCACTCCCCTATCAGTTTAACTGCGGATCCTATTAAAAAAAAGAAGAATACCCCCTTCAAATTTGAAAAAGTATGGATTTCCCATCCTGCTCTCAAAGAAGAATTAAAGAAATGGTGGAATATTAGTATTCAAGGAACTGCAATGTTCAGAATTGCTAAAAAATTAAGGGAAGTGAAATGCAATCTTAAAAAATGGAAAAATGATTCTTTTGGGAACATCTTTAAGATCAAGTCAGAACTTCAAACGGATCTACGAGCCATTCAACTCAAAATTCAGAATGAGGGTTACTTGAATGACACTAAGGAAAAAGAGAATGAGCTCCTTACAAAGATGCATGATATTATTGGGAAGGAGGAGGAGTTCTAGAAACAAAGATCAAGAGCCCTTTGGCTATCAGCTGGAGATAGAAACACTAGGTACTTCCACCTTTCGGCATCTAAACACAGAGCTATCAATAGAATATCTCAAATTGATGTGAATGGAACTAGTTTTGTGGAGGAAGAGGACATTAGGACACAAGCGGGCTCCTTCTTTAAACTTCTTCTCTCTTCTAGTACTGAAATAAACCAGAATGAGCAAGACCAGCTTGTGGAAGCTATACCAAGAATTATCAACTAGGAGAACAACTCTTTTATGACTGCTATCCCCACCATTGAGGAAATCAAGAGGGCTTTCTTTTCCTTTGATGGGAATAAAGCCTCGGGGCCCGATGGTTTTCCTTTATTCTTCTTCCAATGGTTTTGGGAGATTGTTGAAGAAGATGTCTTTTAAAAGAACTAAATGCTACTTTCTTGGTCCTCATCCCCAAGAAACCTGGAGCTAACAACTTTGAGGCTTTTAGACCTATCAGTCTTTGTAATTCTTTATACAAGATCATCTCTATTGTCTTAACCTCTAGATTCTTACTTTTTTTTCCTTCCTTGATTTCTCCTCAACAGAATGGATTCATTCCTGGTAGACAAATTCTTGACTCTATTGTTTCAGTTCATGAGAACATTCACTCCCTTGTTGAATCGAAGACTGAAGGTTTCCTTTTAAAGCTTAACATTTCAAAAGCCTATGATAGAGTTGACTAGGTTTTCTTATTTAAAATCCTGAAGGCCTTCGGTTTTAATAATAGGGTGGTCCAAATGATGGAACAACTTGTGTCCATAGCTTCCATATCGGTTATGGTCAATGGTTTCTCAACTTCCTTTTTTCAGAGCACCAGAGGTCTCAGGCAGGGTGATCCTATTTCTCCTATTTTATTCACTATTATGGCCAAAAGCTTAGGTAGGAACCTGAAAAAACTGATTGACTTTAAAGTTATCGTCGGGCTCAGACCGTCCTCAGGCAATCTGGTGTGTTCTCAACAACAATTTGTTGATGATACTATGCTCATGGGTCAAGCTTCTATGTCTGAAGCTAAATCTATTAAACAACTACTTGACAAATATGGGAGAGCTTCAAGACAGCTGATCAACAATCAAAAAAGTTTGTTGTTCTTTTTCAATACTCCAGCTCATCGACAAACCAAAATTGCCAGAATCCTAGATTGTAATGTGGAATCCCTTCCTACCACCTACTTTGGTCTTCCTTTAAGTTTGAAACCTCCTGATGCTTTCTGGATTTCGTTGGTGGATATATTTAGTAAAAAGCTTACAGGTTGGAAAGGCGCTCTGCTTACCCAAGTTGGTAAGCTTCAACTCCTCAAAGCCTCCCTTTAGAATCTCCTTATCTATGCCCTGAGCCTCTTTAAGATCCCTGCTAAATATGCTGACACACTTGAAAAAATTCAAAAAAAAATTCTATGGTCGGGTGTTGAGGAAAATAAAAGAATTCCCTTAATTGACTAGAATCTGGTTTGTAGACCTAAAAAGAACGATGGACTTGGGTTAAAAAGAATCAGATCTATTAATAAAATCCTCTTGGCCAAGCAAATTTGGAGAATTTTCTCGTCCTCCGGGGAGTGGATAGATATTATGGCTAGCAAATATCTTGATTACAATTGCTCTTCCATCACTAATAAGGACCCCAACCTTCTTCCTAAAGGATCTATATGCTGGAACAATTTAATTATTGGAAAAAAGATTGTGGAGGAAGGCATTGGCTGGCAAGTGAGAAATGGGAATAGTACCAGATTCTGGGAAGACAGATGGCTTTTTAAGGAACCTTTGATAAATATCAATCCCTTCAGAGATTGGGCTGAGAATTGCAAGGTTAGGTTTGGTACTTATGTGAAAGATTACAAAGTGAATGGTAATTGGGTGGACTTAAGCAGAGTTAGTCAGGTTTTTTCCCCCATCCAAATTACATTGTTGGTTGTTAGACCTAGCTCGAAGCAACTGGAGGACCATGCATTTTGGATTGATGATCCCTTTGGTAATTTTTCTATATCTTCTGCTTTTGCTAAGCTCACTTCTTCTCTGGATCATCCTCCCTTTTGGTCTAAAGCTTGGAGCAATAATCTGATTCCTAAAATTAACATCTTGTTTTGGATCTTGCTTCAAAATAAGTTGCTAACGACTGAAAATTTGTGTAAACGGGGATTTCAAATCCCTAATAGATGTTGTCTTTGTAAGATGGATGCTGAATCTGTTAATCATTTATTCCTTCACTGCTCTTTTGTTGCTTCTCTCTGGGAAAATTTTAACAAATTATGGAACCTCTCTTGGGTCTTCCCAATGCTCATTGAAGAACTCTTTTCTCAATGGAAAGCCCCGACAAGGAATCCTTTACTCATATTTTTTTGGGAGCTATCTTTCCCTCATATAGCTTGGGGCATCTAGAAAGAACACAACAACAGAATTTTTAGGGGCAAAGAAGCCTCTGTGGATTATGTCTTTGATAAAATTTCCAGTTCTCTAAAGGAAAACTTCAGTGTCGTGGCCCAGAAGGATAGGAAGACCTTGAATGCAGAGTTTTCAAACTATGATCTTTGTGTTGCTAAGGAATAGAACATAAACCCCATTCTGTCTAGCTTTACTATTAAGGCTAAAAAGGACAGAGAGGGAGTCTGTTGGACTTTTCCGCCTAATGGGTGGGTGAAAGCTAACTTTGATAGTGTGGCTAAAGGCAATCCGGGGGCGACAGGCTATGGAGGAGTTATAAGGGATTCCTATGGAACTTCATGGGTGTGACAGCCTCTCCTCTTGGCTTTCAAACTAATCAGCTGGCGGAGGCAGCTGGTGCTTACCATATTATAAATTTAGCCCAAAGTCTCAATATTAAAAACTTATGGATTGAAGGAGACTCCAAAAACATAATTGACTACCTCTGTGGCAAGTCTCCTCCCTCGTGGACCATCAAATCATGGATTGATGAAGCTAAATTGAAATTGGACAAGTTTGAAAAAGTTAAAATAACACACGCCTATAAAGAAGCCAATGTTGTCGCAGACTTTTTTGCTAATGAAGTTGTCAAGAGTAAAGAAGTGTGTACCTGGCTTAACAATAGCGATCTTAATATTAAAGTCTGTTCCCTATTAAATTATGATAAATTACATGGTAAGGCGTCGTGTTATCCCTTTAATGAGGATAGGTTGGATCTCTCACATCACAATCATTAGATTGTATGGGACCGAGCTCTGTGGAGTAATTTGCAAGTTTACTCTACATGCTTTGTGGGTGCTTAAATTTGGCAGGGCCAATTTTAGAAAGGATTATGTTTGGTTCTTCCTCACTATGTCAGCCGATATGGGTGGGGATAGAAAGTGAACTGAGCCGGATAGCTATGAAACCCATATGAAAAATGCTAAGGCTTGAAACAAGATAAAAAGTGGAGGTCTCTTCCCTTTTCTGGAGAAGCTTCATGGTTCTAATCTGGAGGCTACGAATCTCTTTGCCAAAAATTGGCATGATGACAACCTGACTTTGTTTGGCATGAATGTGGAGCTCAACGAAGAGTTAATTGCCAAAGTTACAGGATTACCCACTGATGGGGAGAATTTTTTTAGGGACAGGGCTTACTCTGATGAAGCTATTATCAAATTCCCCAAAAATGACAAGGAAAAGCAAAACTTGGTCAAAATTGCGAACAATTACTTTGATGTTGACTCCATAAAATCTATTTGGAGAAAGGTCCTTCGGGCCATCATGGAGTATATCACAGTGGATGGGCATTTCACTAAAGTCTACGGGTACCACTTCGCCCTCCTCAACCATTTCCACCACAAGGTAAGGGTTTCTATCCCTTATTATCTCTTATGCTCTCTGAAGAAAAGTTTGGAGGACAATAAAAAGAATCCCAAAAGATTTCCTATCCTCCATATTGGGTTAATTAGGCTTATTGTTGAATATCTACATGTGCATGCCCCTGCTACCTCGAAAGCCAACCCTGATGTTGATAGTGACGATATTGAGCCCAATGGCTTGGATTATTTGCCTAACCCTAGCCCTAGCCAAAAAGCCCCTAGTTTGCATGCTGGCCCTTCCAGGGATCCAGGTAAAATCTGGGTTGCGCTTGAGCCCAACTGTCCTCCTCCTAAGTTCAACCATGCTGGCAAGACTACCCAGGCTAAAAGCCTTGTCTCTTACACCGAAGAGTCCTCTGAGCTAGAGGAAGCTGATACCAACACTTCTGAGCGCTGTGTGGGCCCTGTTCTGGACATTCAGAATATCGACAATTCCCCTGTTAACACTAGTAAAGAGCCCTCCCTTGATTTTCTGTACCTGGCTAAAACCAACTCCGAGTCCCATTCTAAACTTCTGGATTGGACCTTCTCTAAAATCAATGAGCTTAAAATTAAAAATTTGGCCCTGCAAAGCAAGATTGAGGAAATGGGTGTCAAGATTGCAGAGTTGGGAAAGAAAGATGTGGTGCATAGTAACAAGATCACTGATAATGATGTTGAGGACCTAAGGATTAACATCAGAACCATTGCAGAACAGAACAACCAAATAGCAAGACACAATGCTATAATAATCAATGCAATGACTGAAAAGCTTGACAAAGCCCAGCAGGGATCCTTGGTGGTTAATCTAGAAGACACTGAAGATAAAAGCCAAGAAACAGATGGAGGCATTTCTAGAAGAACCCGAGCCAATTTGAAGCGAAAGGCCCCCTTAACCCCGAAAATGGTTCAAACCTTCAAGAAGGGGGTTATTGATATGCAGGTTTTGGAGGCAGAGACAGAGATTTTCCTTAGGTCTCTGAAGTAATTCTGTGTTCTTTTTTTGCTGTCCTTTCCTTTTTGACCCTCCTAGTCTTTTTTGCCTGCTCGCTGCTGGTTTTTTTTGGGCAGCTATATTTTTTTGGTGGACCCTTGGTGGTCTTTTCTCTCTTTTGTAAACTTTATGGTTTCGGGTCCTTGTAAAACCCGTTTTACCCTTTTATCAAAAACATTTTGTCTGATTTTGTCTCAAATCTTGTGTTGACATTGAGGTTTTCTATTAAATATTTGAGTTCCATATTTGTAAAATTTTCTTAATATAAAAACATATAAATTGTTATGCCTATGCAAAAATGGGGGTTTTGGAACAAGGTATGGATACCCATCAAAGCATTTAAATTAAACAACAAATGCAATTAACAGCTATAAATCAATAACTATGTAAATGGATTTGTTGAAAATGCTTTAGAAACTTTCAAGAAAATGCAATTCATGCTGTAAAGCCAAATTCCATGACTTTTGCAACTATTTGGGCCAAGATGGTAGCTTTGGAATAGTGCAACCAACCTGGGAGGACGCCTTGGAGGGTGATGGAGGTTGTTTGAAGGTGGGTTTGCTTATTCACATGCTCTGCACTATTCGGGTTCTCTGCACTCTGTCTCTATTCACCGTACTCTATCTCTATTCGCCATGAAAATGATAGAGACTTAAAAAAAAAAACCTAATAAGGGGGTTCAACCGAACCCTAGTTCGCTCAAACCCCTTTATTTTAATATTTTCATTCATATGTGGGGTGGGTTCAAGAGAACATATGGTTTGGTTCGATCGAAACCATATAAAGGTTCAGTCAAATAGTTGGGTTTGACCAAACCCCTTCATTTTGTGTAGACACAAAATATGAGTTTTCCCTTCCTCCAAAAAAGTGTAAACCACTTATGTGGGATCACTCACTTATTAGCTTCTTTTAATTTTATAATGTTCTTTGTGCTTTTATTCAAAACCTTATTTTAATGTTTGTCCCAATTCATGGATGGCATGATGAGTGGATGTAGATTCATGACATGGCTAGTTGTAATATTGGCATTGGTTTCATCATAAGGATCCCTCATTCCCCCTATGTTGATGTTTGGTTGAGACGAAGTTGCCCCTAGTATGGTGGTAGTAGCATCTTTGTTCTTTGATTCTCCCTGTTTTGAGATGTCTTGTTCAAAATGCATTCTCTAACAAATGACCACTACAGATGATGTCATTTCAATTTGTTTCTCTGCTGACTCTGGAATATCCTATTTTGTCTGACATGTTCCCTTGAGTGGATAATACTAGATATCTTCATACATGATGTCCTTAGACTGAATTTGGGATATATCTGATCCTGATGTTAACAATTGAGTTTGACTGTAGGAATCAATATCCTACTCTTTTTGTGTAATAATGTCAGGAGTAATGGAATCCTATTCTGAATTAAGACCATCTACATGTCCATCCATGGGAAGCATCTCATGGGAATATGGAGGGGTATGTGCTATGTGGATGTGATCATCTCATATAGATAGGAGAGTTTCCATTATATCATTGTAGTAGCTTGGAGATACAAATTCTTGAACTTGAAGGATTTGAGAATTGCTTTCAACATGCTTTGGATCAAGTTCGTGGCATGGGTCAATTTCAAAGAATGGATTGCTTATAAAGAGTTCTTGGATATCTTCATTAGGCATAGGAAGTTTCTCAAATTTCATGGGGTCAAAGGATATCTATATATTTTGGAAAGGATCATTGCTACACCTTGGTGAAAGATGTTGGTCATGCTTTGGAATAGATTCTTGAGATATGTCCTCTAACTCATTAGGTGATGTAGAGAAATTTTCAACATGATCATTGGTTTAAGGATCTTGATCATCATTTTCAATGATTGTGGTGGGAATCTATTGCAATCTTTGTCGAGGGAGTAATTCATGTGTTTGTTGTTAAGCCAATAACACTTGTTTTTGGTCGTGTTGTTGTTGTGCCAACAATTCTTGTTGTTGGGCTTGTTGTCGAGCTGCTTGTTGTTGTGCTTGAAAATATTACAAGACTTATTGATACACTTGTTGGTGGATTGTTTGCAATTGTGCCCAGTTTTATGCTTGCACCTGCCAAGCCTAGTGTTGGGCTTGAGCTTGAACCTGTTCTTGTTGGGCTACTTGTGTAGCTTGTTGGGTAGCTAATTGCACTTGTGCTTGCTGAGTATCTAGTTGTGTAGCTTGTTGGCCAGCTAATTGCACTTATGCTTGTTGGGCAGCTAATTGCACTTATGCTTGCTGGGCAGCTAGCTATGCATCTTGTTGGTTTTGGAGTGCCTTTTGGCGGGCAGCTTGTCGAGTGGCTTGCAACACGATGGAGAATGAATTTTCCATGTTGTGTTTTGGCACTCGTGGCGGTGGATTGGGAATGGTGTTGATGGTTGGGGTTGCTTGAATGGTTGCCACCTATTGTTGTGATATTGATGGAAATATGAGAGGATTTGGTATGATTTTTTCTTTATGATTGAAGTATTGCTTGGATTTGATTGATTGACGGTTGGTAAAAGGGGAAGGCTCATGCCTTGATTTTTTTCTTGATAGATTTGTAAGTTTTGACTTTGATTTAAATCTACCATAGGAAAAGATGTTCCAAAATTTAGATTGGGCATGCTCACTTTTGTTTTACCATTAAGGTTTGGAGGAGATAATGATCCCATGTATGGTTTTTAGAAATGTGAGTTTCAGTAATGAATTGTCATTGCGACACTTGGATAGTTTGGTTGACTTGGATTACTCATGATGTATGAGTTGATTTAAACTCCATGTTTGTCTTATGTTTTGACCTTGTCAACCTCTGACCTAGGTTTAGAAACAATGATGAGATGAAGGATGAAAGGGGTGAATGATATGGGTGTTTGAACTTCTAAGAAATTTGGATCAATGCTGGAATTTAGCAATTGTTTTCATTTGATTTTGGTTGCAAAAAATTTGACTAGGTGTGTTAAGCCAAATAAAGTGACAATGAACTTGCAAACCCTAGGAGGTTGTGTTATACTAGAGTAAACTCACACATAAGAGGATAGTTTGACTAAGTGTGTTAAGTCAAGCAAGATGATGTGGATAATGTACTTGTAAACCCTAGGAAGTTGTGTTATCCTAGATAAAACTCGCACAAAAGAGGATAGTTTGACTAAGTGTGTTAAGTCAAACAAGGTGATTTTGATTTTTCCTGGAAGTCTAGCATGAATGATGTTTTCAATGTTTCCAAGAGTTTGATGAGATGATATTTGATTCTGATGGTTGAGGGATGGATGAGAATGATTGGTTTTTTTTACCCTAAATGAACCTAAGAGGGACTTGTTTACAACACCAAGGTAATGATGAACATGTTTTTCCCTAAGCGTATTTCAAACCAAAAGACCGATGTTTGCATGAAAACCATATGACCCAAAAGGGACCAAGCATATGTGTGGTTCAATTGTGGGTTATCTTGCTTAGGTTTGGTTCTTTTTACCACAAACACTTTCTTTATTATGCTTTTCAAACTGAATGTCTATGTCATGACACCTTTTCATTCCACAAAGTTCATTATGTGAAAATCAAGGATTCAAGGACATAGTTTCCTAGGATGACTTTAGTATGAGAAAATTATGATGTAAATTCAAATGCTTAGAGACCTCTAAGGATAAAATCCCTAGGGAAAGAAACAACACTTGGATTTGGTCAAAGGTATTTGCCCCTCCTAAAAGGTTTGAAATTTGAAGATTTTATGGATGTTTGTTTTTTTAATGTTTTTGACCAAAGCAATGTGTTTTTTACTCCAAGAACATGTACAATCCTAGGATGAAGATAATTTTTTTGTTGGGATCCCACTTGGATAAATCCAGCTATGCATATTCAATGTGGATGATTAGATGCTTGACCACACAGGCTCCCCCTTACAATGCATTCACTTCTTGGGTCAGCCAAGCATCAGTACCCATGAAACTCCCATGGCATACTTTTAATCTCTACAATAGAATCGTATGTATACGTGGGGCAGCTTCAAAGGACATGACCTTTTGCACCAACAAACAGTTTAAGATTTTGGCCTTTGCTAAATAATGGGTTTTAATGTGTGCATTTCATTCATGGGAGACCATCCATGTGGTGAGAGACCATTGCTTCCCTTCTCGTTGAAACAATCCTCATGATTCTTAGACTCTCCTCGAGAATCCACACTTATATACCGGTTGGAAGTTGCTTGGCTTTAGCGTGTTCCTAGTTGGGTCATTCCCTTGGGTGATTAGTTTTTCCCACAAGGAAGACCCTCTAAGATAAACAAAAGTGAGCAAGCATATCCCATAGTTCAATTGACCTTCATTGAAAAACAAAGGGAGAACACTCGCAATATGCCACACTCATACTCGCAAGATTGGTTCAATTTTAATCCCAAAATGAAATGTGGAGGTAATATTTTATGCAACTTAATGTCAACAAAAATATTTTTGATTCTCAAGATCGGCGTGAAGCGCAAGAGAAGCGCATATGCCTTTTCAAGTGAGATTACTTTGCAAAAAATATTACAGGACACAAAAGCACATGTTCATTTTAAATCCTCCAAAGCAATAATCAATTCTTTTAAAGCACCAAAATATGGAATTTGTCTTGTTCAATTGTTAATCCTTAAACCAAATCTAGTAAGTTGTTCTAAAGTTCTTTTTAAGCCTTTTGTTTGCAAAATTGAAAGAAAATTTATAGTGTTCTTTTCAGAGGCCAAAATAAATTTAGTGTTTCCTTAAAGCATAGAGGTAACCAAATCCTAAGAAAGGGATTGTAAGTTCTCCCAAAAGTGTTTAAAACACTTAATACAATGAGATGATAAAATCATAAAGAACCCTTGGCCTTTGTTTTCCTTCCTTCACTTTTGATCAATAAATTTCATTTTTTGGTAGACATCAACAATTGTTAGATTTTTCCATTTTTGGTAATTTTGCATGCATAACTTTGAGAGTCCTATTTTTTTGCAAAAAAATCATAAAACTAAGATAGGATGAATTACCATCTAACATCCTAAATTTGAAACATGAACTTTGAGTTTTCAAAAAAAATAACTTTTAAAAAACTAGGAAAAAACACTAAATTGTCATTTTAAGGGCCAAGATGAAACCTCCTATAAAATTTCAGCCAAAACCCACATCCGAGTCAAAATTTATGACCTTAGGAAGTTCTTGCATCACAAAAAATTGTTAAAAATAATCAGAAATCTATCTTTTACCCAACTGCGACAACACAATCCACGGGTGCGACATAGTTTGGAAAGGTTAGCGGCGCAATATAACACCACTGATAACTGAGGGCGGTGCAAATAGCATCACTAATGACTGAGAGCGATGCTCTGCAATAGTGTAGAGAGCGCGATTGTGGTGCTATTTGACCCAACGACGCAATTTAGAATTTACAAAATCTGTGACATAGTTTGAAATTTGAATTTTGTGGGTAGGAAGACTCCAACAGCGCAGTTAGGAGTTTGGAGTGGTGTAGTATAGCACCGCTTGACTGATAGTGGCACAATATAGCACCACTGGACTATGAGTAGTGCAATTTCTTGTAAGCGCAAAAAATATCAAAAAACCATGGATTTTTTAAAAAACATGATGAATTTCTCAAAATCAACCCTCCTTCTAGCACCAAAATGTGAACCCCAAGCCTAGACCTACACAAACATGAGAAACAAATCCATAATTAGATTCAAATCCAAGTTAGAACAAGGATTCCCCATGAAATTCATCTACAATGCTCAATAATAGGAAAAATGAAGAACAAAACATAAAATATAAATGAAATCCTAATTAAGCAATGCAACGACTCAATCCCATGGGGGAGTTGATTTCAATTGTGTGTAAAAATTGGCCCTTTCCCAACTCCTTTGTAAACTTGATGATGATTGATCCACTTTGGTTGAATTCCTGCATAACCTAGCTAAGAGCTTAATAAAAATAGATGAATATAGATATGCTTGAAGATGAAATTGAGTATAGTGAGTTTACTCAAATTGTGGATGAAGAATGAGAGGAAGAGTTGCTCATTTATAGATTTCAGATTGGAAGAATGAGCAAGATTGAGGAATGTGGGATCATTCAAGATCCAATGGCCAAGTGTCACTTGTTAGGATATGAATGGGTGGAGGTTGAGCACATTTTGATCAATGTGTAAGTTTGAATTTTGAATTTGATGAAGCGACATGTTTAGTGGGGATGAAAGAAGAGAGTTAATGTAACTTGGCTCAAAGCTAAGGATATGTAAGAGGCATTAAATGCCTTGTTGGAAGTACCCATCCCATTTTGGAGGGATTTTTGAATTGAAAGAATATTCCACAAAAGATGCGCTTCTGAATGGAAATTGATGATTTAATAAATCAAATAAATTGATTTATTGTGTAAGTTGGAAAATCTAGAGGATTGAAGTGGTTAGGATTATATTTAATCATGATTTGATCAATTTAATGAGAGATTAGTTGATTTGATAATTTTGACTTAGATTTTAGGATTTAAATAAATCAAAGTTGAGAGGAATAATGATTTAGACTTAATTAAATAAGAATTAATTTATTTAACTAAGGAGCATGATGTTTGATTAAATCAAATAAAGATTAATTTATTTAATTTGAGGGGATGACTTTAGGGATTTAATTAAATAAAATGAATTATTTAATCAAATAAAAACATAGGATTAATTAAATCAAATTGATTAATTTAATTAACAGGAGAGAATGACTTAATCAGATAAATAATAATTTATTTAATTAAGGGATAAAAAGTGATGACAAATTAAGATGATTCAGGAAGAAATAACATTAGTAATCAAGATCAAGTGTGTCGGTATATTTTCCATGTATACAAAACCTAATAAACCTAGGGTTTCTACCTAATTAGAACTCTAATATAGTAAAAAAAGGAAATAATTATCACGGTCATGCAAGTTGAACACAAGATCTTACCAAGCTTTCTAAAATCTAGTTATTTGACACATTTTGGTAGGACCATAGCCTTGTGAAGAATCATAAGTATTTTGTAAAAACCTTTATATTATTTAGAATAATATTTATATTATAATTAAGATATTTTTATTATTGATTCTTTTTGTTAGAGTTGGTGTGGCAAAGGTTTGTGGGATCAGATGTACAAGTTCTTTTAAATCAAACATTTTTAAATTATGAAATATTTTTCATAGCTCATCTAGGTTGTTTCTTGTGTTGAGGTTTTAATCTATGAGATAGTAATCAAATTTAATTTTTATTTAGTTCTCTTGGATGATAGGGCACGCATAATAAATAAATATACAAAATTAACAAAGAAAGATACATAGGATGCATGAATGAAGTTATTTTAATTTTGTTAGTGTATGTAGAAGGGTATCAAAGACATAAATTTTAGGGGTACAAATGAAACTAGGCATTTTTATTAGTTCTATTAAAAATTATGTGTGATGCCATTGGTTTATAATTGAATCTTCTAGATTGATAATATATTATTTTGATGCTTTGGAGATTGAATTTATTTCTAAAAATATTTTCTAGGGCATATTAGCATTATCTCTTTTTTGGTTGTCTCATTCTTTTTCTCCTTCTATTATTTTTTTCTAATTTTTCTTTTATATTTCTTTACTTTGTTTAATTTTTTGTATATTAGAGAAGTTGCAATCCTCTACTTGTAATATCTAGTAGGATTTTTTTATAAATTTTCTTTTAAAAGGGATTCCTAAGAGATATATGCTAAAATATTCTTTAATAGTGTTGCTACAAATTTATCATGAATATTTTATACTATTGATTTCCATAATCCTTGATTAATAACTGAGTGATAAATATTCATAATTGCAACAATACATCTTACAAATTTGCATGTTCATGTTGAAGTCAACTCATAATAGCTAGTAAAAAGGTTGGCAAGGTTTAAATTAGATTTTTTTTTTTTTCTATTTATTGTTCAAATTCATATATAGAAGTGACCCAAAAGTCTATATAAATGATCTTGTATAACAAAAAAAAAAGACTTAGTAATTAAATTAAATCTTAAAAATAAATAATAGAAAAATCAAACTATAATCATGTCATGAATCAAATTTTATTAAAGTAACATACTATTTATAAACATGTTATTGTATAAAAATACTTAAATAAAAATAAACTCAAAGACATAAATATTTAATTTTTACTATTACAATTTAAAATAAAATATTAAAAAACAAAAAATATATAATAGTGTATCCAAATATTAACCTTATATTTAGATAAACTTTTTTAAAATATCGATAGTGTACATATAAAAAGTTATTCAAGTTACATGGCAGTCAAATTTAATCTTTAATGGGATATGATCCATTAAACAAAATAATATAGTGTGTATGAATCACAATAATTAAAAGGCAAACTCATTTTCGATTATATATGAATGCATAATACAAATTTCATATTTTAGTCAGAAATTCTAAATGAATGCAAATTAATTTTTCTTTCATTTGATTATCTCGCCATGTGGGACGCTGATCTTTGGGAATTTCAACAATTAATAATTTTCATTTAATCTGTCTTTTAATTCAGCCTACTTGACTCGACATAAATCATTTCGAAGTTCTGTGTAAATAAATGTAGGAAATTTGCAATGCCAGTCAAACATAAAGAATGGCAATGACACAAGTTAATTTTCTTTCCTCACAAAACATAATATATTAACTATTTATTTTCGACCTGTTTAATGAGTGATCAATCTATTAGTGTCTGGTAATATACGTAGAATATTATAGACTTCACTTTTTAAGTATGAGGTTTTATAAAATTTATGTTACGTTGGTGTTTATTATAATTTTTTTAAAATAATAAGCTTTTGTTTTGATGATTAGGCTATGTTAAGTTGAACCTTTTTATTAAGGAAAATATTAAATGAATAAGTTAATTAAATGATATATTTATAGTTTTTTTTAATGTTTATAACTTTTCAATAAATTAAAGTGTTATTTATTATTATAGAAATTAAATGTCACTTGAAAAGGAATTATGTTTGATTAATGTTTATATGAAAAATCTTTTTGTTTAATAGTTTGTCTTAATTTGTTTTTTTATTTTTATTTATAAAATAATTTTTAAAAAAATGTGATAAAGTTAATTTGTGAAATGTTTGGTTGATTGTGAAATTAGTAATGGAAATGAAAATTCTATAAAAAAATTGAGAAGTTGCATAAAGTCTTACTGATTTAGTTATCTTAGGTTTAATGTTTCTTATATGTCCTTTAGTTGTTTGTCCATTGTCTTTTGATTGGATTTCTATTTTTTTCTAGTGGCTCTTTTATTAGATTTTTTTTCGCTTTTGCTTTGTCTGGTTGAATCTATGCTAGGTTAAAGGCCTCAACTATTTTATTAAGTAAGACAAAAACTTTAAAGTATATTGACATGTAATATAATCATATATTTATTAGCTATTTGACAATAGATATCACCTCAAAATTTATAATAAATGTTATTATACTAATTGAAACAATCTTTGATAAATAGAACAAATAAATATTATATTGATTAAAATGATCTTTAATAAATAAATTGATAGAACAAATTAAAAAATTAAAAAAATTACATAATTTTAAAATAATAATTAATTACTTTAAGTGAATTCACACATATCCAATCTGATGGCCATAATCTACTTATCTCTCACTACAGAAATGCTCCACATAAACAAACCGTGGAATGTTGCAATTAATTAATGTTTTTGTGATTAAAAAATATAAAATTATATGTAATATACCAGCTGCCAAAGACTAGAGCCAATATAACACCCGCCTTAGAAATAGTAACCTTCGAAACAAGTGCACAACATAAATCACAACGTATGTCCTATGTGTGATATCGTTGTCTTTCTACATTACGAACTTAGATTTTCTATCAGACAATAGTCTCTCGACTTTGTAAACAAGTGCAATGGATTTTCAACTTATTTACAAAAAGCATACAATACTATACGAATTATTTTTTCTTATAACAAAATGTTTCTATCATAACATAATTGGCAGAAAAGGATTATAAAGAACCGACTTTTTAATTTCAAAAAGCTCACTTTGATGACCGGTTCAAATAGTTTCTCATATTTTAAACTCCAGTGTTCCAGAAAATCTAATGGTAACTCTACAATAAGAAAAGGAAAGATTATAGTTGGTAACAGGCAGCAAAGCATGCTGCCTCATTTTATTTATGTTATATCAACTAGTGAAAAAACTTCAACTGTGTCCTACGCTCATGAATTACAATTACTGGCTTTGATCTGTGAGATGGGATACCAAAGACTGGATCCAATATAAAAACGCTTCAAGTTTGTACCACGCTCATCAGAGGTTTTTTCCTGCACAATAAATAATACAAAACATAAATACAAATCAGATAGTTGACGACAACCTTAACAGTGAAAACATAACCTTAAGACATCAATTAAAAACATCAGATTTCTACAATTTATAATATTAAACACAGCTTAGCTTCTGAGCTTTGATATAAATGGTAACAATGGCTTACCATAGCATATGGAGCACGCTGTTACGTCAAATATATATACAATCCCACGCAGAGAGGGACTCAAGCCTAGACCTCTCAGAGCATTTTCTGTAGTAGACATAACCCAAAATAATAAATAACCTGCAGTCCATTTGGTTTTATAGGGGATCCTTCGTATAATACTTTATACAGTCATAAAGCTTAAATAAACGATAAATTGTTCGTTATTTTGGAATCAAAGCACCTGGGGGCTATTTACGCAGTCCAAAGGGAAGCAATCATGAACAATCCAATTTTACTGGGAAGCTCACAATCATCACGTAATTTGAGAAACCTACATTTAGATTACAAGGGTATAGTCTATGGTACATTCTACAGTCTATAGTGGGCTACATGATAAACCACCCGATGGCTTGGCGAGCAGTGATAAACAAGCTAAAAGATAGGTTGGCTATGAGAAGCCTATGCGGATCTTCGATTTTAGCCTCTATAGACCAGAGGGGTCCTGCTTGGGGCTGAGGGAACCGGGGCTACATAAAGGACCTGGATGGGGGCAAGAGGATTCTCTACAAAACCAAGAATACGCCATTAGGGCTGTGCCAGGCAGAAGAGAAACCATCCAAGACTATGCTTTGGGTACAACAGCCAAAGTAAACAAAAAAACACAAATAGTTATCACAATATACACCTATCCGGGTAACCGTAACGCTTTGATCATGCTCAACGGTTACCGTCCTCGATTCAGTATCGATAACAACTCCTGCAACTACGAGGGAATCCTTCAGACGCTCTATCTCTGCCCTCTGTCTCTCCGGGTGGTAAATGCCTGTAACTTGAAAAGTACTTCTCTGAGACATTTCTGTGACATCGGACTGATTCCCTAATTTTTGAGTTCCAAAATGCAGTAACGCTACCTATGGTTGGAAAGCATGCTTCTTATGTTGATTCTCTAGGGACGATGCTTGTACCAGAGGAAATTGGGGATTAAAAATGAGCTGGAATTTATAATTCAAAGTCAAATTAATCTAACAATTTCGATATAGGTCTTTTCAAAAATCGGAACGACACGACAGCACTTGACCCAATTTGAAAGAAGAAATCAGATCTCAGCTTTGGTGCTAGATTGACGGGGAAGAAAGTGAATAAATTGAATTTAAAATAAATAATTAAGAAGATGGATTGCTTTTTGAATGTCGGCATAAACGCGTTTTTGACAGAGTGCAGTGTATCCAAAACAAATGTAATAGTAAATGAAATAGCTGTATATCATAATTCTACACGGTTTTTAGATGATTAAATTCCGTCTTGGAAGAAGAGTTAGTACAAGAGCTAATCTTATGTCAAATTGTACGCTTAATTTCTTCTAAAACCAATCTTATCTTTTGATACGGTGACACGCAACCTGAATATTGATTAAAAGCTACCCAGTCCTCACATGAGCATATTTTCATTGTACTTCAAAATAAAACAGTGGCGTTTAGAAAGTGCGGTATTTGATATGATTAAACCTAACTTTGATACATGTAGAACAGATGATTGTCAGTGTTTGGATAGTATTTTACAACCATAAGCTAGATATGGTGGGTTGTGAATGTTTAGAGCTTGAAAATCGATCAGACAATAAATTTTAGGAGCATCTTTTACCTCAAAATGGACAGGTATATTTGATCTTAGACTCTCACTGATCTTTTTCGTTCTTACTGTCCTAGGTATACTAGAATAGTTGGCTCCAGCAACCAATAATAGCAACGTGGGTGGATTTGACGAGTGTATGAAGTCAGTCTTTGAAGAACGTACAAGATTTTGCATGAATCTAATAAAATGTACGCTGAATCAATGTCCCTTCCGAAAAGTATCAAAAGTAGTATTTTGCTGGCGAAAACTATGCCAGGCTGTATTGGCTGTATTGAAAATTTAGGAGTAAAATTTTGTGAGCATCTTTGACTTTAAAATATAGATAAATATTATTTGGTCATGGAGAGTTCTAACGAAACCAAGATTATGGAAGGGATTGTGGGGTCCAATACTAGACCACGACGGGGAAGTAGCTGTAGATCGCCCAACATGAGCGGGTCATATCTTTTTCTTTGTAGAATCTGTTGCGAGGAAATAAAGTTGCTTGATCTGTGGTTATGGATATGGAAAGGAAAGAAAAGGAATGAAGTTGCTTGATCTGTGGTATGGGATATGGAAAGGAAAGAAAAGGAAAGGTCTTAATATGAGGCATACATATCTTACCTTTGCAAGATTTGAACTTCTGACCTCTCTTTCGAGAGTGCAAGTTCTCCACCATTAGGTCGACTCAGGTGGACTATTAGTATCAGCGGTGCATTTTTTTGGTTGCATGGTCTTTGATGTGTGAGATGGGATACAAACAACCAATATGAATGGGAATAAATCTTTCTTTTTAAAAAAAATAAAATTAGTGATTGTATTATCTGTTGTAAAGTAAAGGTAAATACAGTTTCTCTTAATTAATTTTAGATTAATTTAATAAATAAATAAATATATAATTATAAATTAGTGTAATATTTTAAATATTTTTATTTAAAAGATGTTAAGAGATATATTTTTAAATATAAAAAATGTTTATTTTACTGAAGAGTTATTTTATTCTATTTTACAACTATTTTATTTATTATATAACTATTTCATTTATATATGTAGACATATTCATTGTTTGGATGATTTTTATTTTGTTCTCATCATTAATATATATTTTAAAATTTTGATGGTATATTATGATGATTAAATTGTGATATTGTTATTGTAGTCACCAAAATTCAATTCCTATGTTTGCAAAAAATGTACCTTTGTTGAATCATTGAGGTTGAAGCTATTAAGCTCATATGTTTGAACTACTCATATTAATGAAGTACTTGAGAATGAGAGGTGATGGTCATTTGTTAAGACTAAGTTAAAAAAAATCATATTACCAATCAAAAAATAAATAAATAATTAAATTTTCATTAAATAAAAAATAATTTATGATGAGAGACTAATAGAATCTGATAGATATAAATTAAAACTTGTCATATAATTAATAACAGTTTTTTAAATATTTTAATCAATTGATTTTACTATCATGTGAATTATGAAAAGAATAAAATATCTCTAATGGAATTCATTAAAACTCCTATTTATTATATATATTATGTACACACAACCTTACTCTGCTTCCATTGAAGAATGTCTTTTAGACATGATTACAACATTTCTATCTATGTATCAGATCATAACCATTAAACTAAACACTAAACTGAACGGAAAGACAGATAATTTTGAAATCAGAGGCGTGCGGGCCAGGCAATCAAGCAAAGGACAAACAAGTACGCATCATCCATCTCAGTGCATTTCGGCTTCCATTTAATAACGGTCAATGACCGTTATGACTTTCTTGGGAAGAGGTTTGAGTGTTGCTTTGCTCTACATTTTACCGCAAAATTTTTAACGTACAATTATTTTCCTTTGCCCTAATTATCATATTATCCATTAGGAGTAAGGGTTTTTAAGAACTGCGCTTATCTTTCCATCTCATTACGGGGTCGTACTAGAATCTACTCACATTGCACAAAACCTAAGATCGAGTTTGTTTCTTGTTTTTGATAGTAGAATCTTTTATGTTTTTAGTCTTGGATTTAAAGAGTTCGACTGTACTTTAAAATTTTAATTTATCCAAATTTGACTCACTAAACTAGCATTTAAGATGTCTTCCAATTCATGTTGCCTTCCCCGATTTCAAGATTAGAAATCGACTTTCAAAATCTCTTCGAGTGCGTATAGAAATTTGATGGTGTGGAAGTTGCTTCTTGTGTTGTATATGAGCATCCAATCAAGCATCCAGTCTCTTCTAGTTTTTAGTTGGGAATTTGATACATGGAGGAAGCTATTGTGCTCCCACTGGAAAGATATAGAAATGAAGGCTCAATAGTGAGCAGGCAAAAGCACGATGCCCTCATTTTAGCAGGGCAAAGGTTAATCTTCATTAGATGTACTAATATCTATTTTGCATGTCTCAATGCATGGATATATTAATATCTAGCTTATAGTTAGTATGTTGTTACTATTTATAAGTAATCAATATTTTCTTATGATTTTTCAAGTTATAGTTAGTATTTTTGTCAAATATGTTGTGGTAATCAAGATAATCTTTTTCACTTGGTATTCATTTAAAGAATAAAAAATTAATAAAATGATGAATGGTGGTAGATATATCAAATAGCAAGTCAATGGATGTTGTTGCTTGCTAGTAGATATACCTAGCACCTTTGCGCATTTTCCTTGCATTACCATGACTTGTTTGATACATTTGTGACTTTCCACCTTTGTTCCTTTTACATTAAGGAACACTAACAACATGATTGTGGATTTCTTACAAATAAAATCATCCTTTTATGCTACCATTTACAACAAAAAATAACCTTTGCATGTGAATTGAAGAGCTAAACAAGAATTTGGAAGTGTTTTTGAAGTGAAGAGTAAGTGTTTTGTAAGATAATTGTATCTTTGAATAGGGAGTCATAAGTGCAAGTGGGATAGACAACATCTTAGGTATTTTGAAAGTGGAAAAGATTTGAAGATAATTAGTTTAGGCACATTATCCTTTTACCTTATATTTTCTATCATTTTTCACATAAATAGAATGGTTTATTATGTCATTATTTATGTTAGACTACTACATGGTCTCTTAGAATTTTAATTTTATAAAAATATATAGTATAACTTATATGTTTTTTATTAATTATCAACAATATACATGAAAATATGAATGAAATGATAGAAAAAATAATACCTAAAAAATTTAAACACCCTATTCTAGATGCCACAATATAAATAGTCCTCAATTGGGATTCCTTTCAATATAATATAAAAGTTATAATCCTGGAAAGAGAACAAATTATCCCAAGTTCAATACAATATTGTCTTTTTCAACCTATGCTCTTCTAACTTGAACAATGAGCTACACATATCTTCAGTAAGCTAAAAACAATATCTTCGTCAAATTATATTTCTTTCATGAGGAATCAATTAGACAAAAACAAAGAATAATAGAACTTGAATTCCAAAAGTTAGCTTTGACATATCTATCCTTAGGATGTGATATCTATTCTTAATGGTTTTCTTATTTAAAGATCTATAACCTATGCACATTCTCATTGTGTCATCCTTCTTTTCCACTAGAATTATAGAAGAGGCAAATGGACTAGAGTTAATCCTTATGAACCCCATGTCAAGAAGATCTTGGATGGTTTTCTCTATAGCCTCCTTATAACACCTTGGATGATAGTCGGGTGTAGTAATTATAGGTTTGACACCTTGTTCTAACTCAATGAAATGTTCAAACCCTCTATTTGGTGGTAACCCTAGAGGAAAATCATTGAAATTAAGATTATACTTATCAATAATTTATTAAATTTTAAATTTTTTTTTACCTTGCTTCTTGGAAGAGCCTCTAGTGTGGATCAAGATTGCTATTTCCCAAGCTACTTGTCTCCTTCTAAAATTTTTCTCCATCCTCTTAGTTGAAACTACTCTTGGAGCTCCATTTGATAGGCCTCTTAACAAGTTTTCTTTATTGTTGGCTTGAAACTTGAACTCCATGGTTTGTGTAGTATCCTCCAATAGAATGTAGCAATTGAACACAAACACAGTTTCAATTTATCTTATTCCAACCACATAAAAATCATCACATACCTCATAGTCACCCAAAGTAATTTTGAGTTGCCAAACTACATGAGTGTAGGGTATAGTAAAACCATGAGCAATAGTGACACTGAAACCTTTGAAACTTTCTATCTTCAATCCTCTCTTGGATACATAATTCCCATCCATAAAGTTGTCTATTACACCACTATCGATGAGGAAAGTTGTCCTATGACTAGCTATAACTCCTTGAACTCTAAATGGATGGTATATAGGTGCTCCAGATAGGGTTGCTATGATAACTCCCTTACTAGTTTCTCTTTCTTCCTTTAAATTTTCTTCCTCTTTGGTATCATGAAACTCATCCTCATCCTTTATATCTGAATCTGAAACCACCTCAATAAAATAAACTTTTCCTTTACCCAAACATCTATGCCCCAGTCATTACTATGTATTTTGTAAATCCTATCTCCCAATGGAAGCTTCCAATTTCTCCTAGATGGAACAAAATTTGAATTCATTTGTCCTAGGTACCTCCCACTCGGACATGTAACCACTATCGCCTTGTTGCAATCTGGTGGTTAATTTAGACTCCCACTCTCCCCTTCCTGTGGAAATTTCTCCATATGTTGTGTTTGGTGTTTCGACATCATTCCCTTTGTAGTGTAGCATGGGCCCTTTGGCGGTTAGGAATGGCTATGTTCATGGTGTAGAGAAAATGTTTTTTTTTCTGGGGAGGTTGTGTGTTCTTCCCCAACTAATGTTGTTGTTGTGGCTACAAGCTCCTCCCCAACTGATACTATGGGTGCAGTTGGGGCTTCCATGAACTCTCCTAGGAGCGAGTGTGCTCATCCTAGTCCCCAACAATCATTTTTTGATGTTGTGAAGTTTAAAAGGCCAAGGGATGGCTCTATGCATCCCTTGTTGTGTGCAAATGTTGCTCTTGTTGTCTCTCTAAGTAAGGAAGTTGCAGAAAATATTGCTTTTTACTCCAAGAATGCACTTATTTGTAGATTTTTTTGCTTGCAGCCTTCCCTCACTGACTTGCATCTTTGGATTACCAACCATTGGGCTCCTTTGGTTGATGGTCTAATCGAGATTTACCCTTTTGATAAAGGTTTTTTTGTTGTGAGTTTCAACTCTCATGAGGATAGATAGGCTATTTTAGACAATGGTTTGTGGGTTTGGGATTCTCATCCCCTCTCCATTAGATCTTGGGTTCATTTTTTTAACCCTTTGAGTGAACCCTTAGATGTAGTGTCTGTTTGGGTAATATTTCCTTATCTTCCCTTTCAGTTCTAGTGCTCCTCTACCTATGAGGGCATTGGTAATGCTCTTGGTATATTCTTGAAAGCGAATATGGATTCCAATAATTTTACTCACACCTCCTTTGCTAGGATCTTGGTGGAGGTTGATCTTTCAAATGCTCTACCTGGTGAGGTAGTTTTGTAGGTTAATGGTCGTTCATGGTCTCATATCATGGACTATGAGGGTCTTCCTTTTCGTTGCAAATGCTATTTTACTGTTGGTCATTTGGCTCGTGAGTGTTCTCGTGTCTCTTGCCTTGCTTCCTCTTCTAGTTGGAGGAAGAAATCACTCTGTGAACACTTAACAATGCACCCTGCTATTGATTATACTTCTTCTAATGAAGACTCAAGGCCTTTTTCTCCAAGTCTATGAAGAAAAATAATATTGATGAGGTGGTTTTTGCTCCTCCTATGGATTCCCCTACTGCCCCTATTCTAGAAAAAGTTTCAAAACCTTTTGTGCATGTTCATTCCGCTTCACATAATTTGATTGTAAAGTTTGCAACTCCTCTTGTGGATACTGTTGTGCGGTCTTTAGATTTGGTTATTCCTAGCCTGGTTTCAGATGCTTCACTTGAAGTAAATGGTGTTCCTCTTGTCTGCTACTCTAGAGGGAAGTCTTCCCCTTCTGATCAAAATTTCAAAATTTTAGTTTCTGATTCTCCTTGGACAATGGTTGGACCAATCTGTTTTGTTGAGTCATTTGGCTCTATTTTTTCATTTTGTAAGGTTTTAAGGCCCTTCTCTTCTTATCTAATCAAAAACATATTTCCCTTGGTCCCCATGGTTCTTCTCTATAAGAAAAAGAAAGTGTTTTTCTTTGGTACATTCTTTGGTGGAAGAATTGAAGGAGTATATTTTTAAAAATTCCCTTTATTTTTCCATGGATTTGGTGGTTTAGATTCATGAAAGATTTCTTTCTTGGGCATGGAGACTTCAAGCTGTAATATCATCTTGATTTCTTCATACAAGGTAGTTGGTGGGAATTGCTTAACTAGACCCTTAACAGGCTCTTCAAGGCCCTTAAGGAAGAGGTATATGATCCCTTTTTTCTAACATATCAAGAACTATAACATCAATATTTTGAAATTTCTCAACATACTCATTAATAGAATGTGTTTTCCTCAAATTAGAAAACTATTTAAAATACTCTTCTTCGTCCTTGAGCTCAAATCTATCTATCAAAATTTGACTAAAAGCATCAAAATAATTTACTTAGTTGTGGCTTTGAGTGGTCATATCATGATACCACCAGCCATAAGCATCTCCTTCAAGATGGAAAGTTACATATTATATGACATATTTCTCTTTCATAGGACTAAGTGTGAAATAGGTCTGCAACTTCTATAACCAAGCTCTAGATGAGATTTTATTTGTTCCATCAAAGGTTATAGGAGCTAAGAATTTATTAGTTTTTCTTTTGAGTTCCCTTCCACTAGAATATTGGTGATGTTTGTAACCCCTTACAGTCATCATGCTTTGCATTTGAGTGACATAGTCATTGCAAGGGACTAAATTTCTAAATCCTTCATCCTGATTATCATAAGACACTCCAATGGTTTCTAGCTCTCTTTCCAATTCTTCCATGGGATTGGAAGGGGGATTATATGTTGTAAGATCACATTTAGGTAGGAAAATTTATTTGGAATTCTTAGGAGTGCTTTGTTGAGACTCTGAAGTACTTCCTTTTTCTTAGGTGATACAAGATTTTGACATTTTTTGCCAGCAATCTCATCACTTCTCTTATCTCTACAATAATATCATCAATTTATTTTTGACTTCTTTGTAAATCCTTTAGGAATTTCCTATGCATTTCCTACATATCATCCATATCTCTACTCTTTGAAATTTCAACTTCAAAGAAAGCTCTTTATTTTTCTCTTATTGCAAATACCTCCTTTCCTTGTCACTTCGTTGCATAACTAATAAGAAAACCTTAGAATGGAAAGATAATTTATCTTTGATACCACTACAATATCCCTCATAAAAATAATTAAATTCAAATTTTTAACCTTTTATTTTTACTTAAACTCAGAAGAGAGCAAACCGGGTTTAATAAAATTTTCACCAAATTACTCCAAATTGATATTAAATAATGTGCAACTAAAATGAAATAACTTGCTATATATTTTATAATTATTTTTACATTATATTGATGCTAATTACAACAATGAACAATAATATACATATAAAATACTCCATAAATCATTAATATTTTTTGTTAACAATAGCAACACAACTGAAACCTAAAATTCCAAGCTATGCACTCTAAACTACACTATTCCTACCAATTGTTTGATGGGTGTTCACCAAAAACTATATTTTTCAATACCAATATAATTTCTGAGTGAAATTTCTTCTATGACCCTTAGAACCATTATCTTTAAGCCCCAATCCCCTTGGTTTTCCATCCTTGGACATTCTTCCTACATCAATTTATCAATATCTATAGGAAAGCAACAAACTATGAGAAGAAACAATTCATAGAATAATCAAAACCAATAATATAAAGAAATTAAAATATTAAGAGAATTCCTAACACCAACTTGGGTACGAAAATCCCAATGCTTAGGAGAAATATGCTTGTATGCCAAGAAGATAACTCTCGATACCAAGTGTAAATCCATCATCCAAACACTCCAAACCAATTTTCTAGAATAATATCCATTATCTTGCACCACTATCCAACCAAATAAAAAAATTTGATTTTTCCCAAAAATCCATGCCCACCTTGGACCCGAATAATAATTAATTAATATTTGTTAATTTTCCTCCAAAAATAATTTAATTAATTAATTTTGAAAAAGCAACTTTCCTGGTACATCCACAAGACTTGACTTGCTATTTTAGGGAACTAGGCTTGCTATAAATAGAAAATGCTAAATTTAGAAGGGGGACATGACAAGTCAGGTCCCTCTTAAAGATTTCTTGACCTCAAGAAATGAAGGTTTGGATGGTTGAGAACTTCTGACCCTTCCCATGTTGCATATTCAATCAAAAAATCCTTCCACTTGAGTAAGTGCTCGATGATGCTTCTATTTCTTAGCTTTTTATCTCTTATTTTTAAAACCCTTTTAGGTAACAAGATTAGCTTTCCCTCATCATATAAAGGTGTAATTATAGGAGAAGTCACAATTTTTTGTCCTACCACTTTCTTCAAGTATCAAACATGAAAAAAATTGTGTATTTTGTAGCCCAGTGGCAACTCCAACTCATAGGCTACTTCCCTACCCTTCCTGATGACTTTTTAAGGTCCATAAATTTTGTCTTGATATTTTCCACTACACTTTTCTTTAGTGAAATTTTCCTATATGCTGCAACCTTACAAAAACCAAATCAACAACCTCAAACACTCCCTCCATTCTCTTTTTATCTACATACAAGTTTGTTGATTTTGAGCATGGTGCAAATTGTATTTGAGAGACTTTAAAATATCCTAACTTTATTAGACAAATTTGTTTGATGTAGGGGCTCTACTATATAAAAACAATAAATCAACAAAATAAAGAGAATCATAACCATAAATATATTGAAAGGGAGGTATTCCAATGGACATGTTATGTGAGGTGTTATAGAAATAATACCCTAAATGTAACCATTTCACCAAAAAACCTTGTTGATTTGAAACATAATTTCTCAAATATCCTTCTATCTATTAGTTTATAATTTTTGTTTGCCCATCCATTTGGGGATGATAGCTTGTGTTGGGTGTGAGCTTTGTGCTTGTCAAAAGAAACAAATCCTTCCAAAAAGAGATAATAAACATTTTGTCCCTATCATTAACAATATTCCTTGGTAAACTATGCAATGTAAAAATATCTCTAATGAATAATTCCACTACTTGAGATGCCTTAAATTTAGATGTCATAGGAAAGAAATTTGCATATTTTGTTAATGATAATTCTTCCAATCCTCTTTTTATTTTTGTAGACAATTTTTTTAATCCTTCATCTTCATTAATTCTTAGTGTAGAATCATTTATTGAAACCCCTTTTTATTCCCACTTCTTTAGATTATGCGATGTCTCATCTTCTAGTATTTAATTTCAACAAGTCTCTTCTTGTTTTTCATGTTTATCTTTATTCAATAACCTCTTGGTAAGTATACAAAATTTATTTGTGAGTCCTGTGTTGTAAGAAATATGCTTGATAATATAAATTTCCTCTTTGATGATATTTATTGTATAACTATTATCACACCATATTTGCCTTTAGATATTGTCTATCATGACTCTTGACAAGGTTCTAGATTTCTTTCACCTCATGACATGATAAAAATATTGTGATTCTAATATCTTGAACCTTGATAAAATTTCAAAGGCATACATAATGAGACTTATTCCCTCATCTATCTTCTTATAGTGAAAGTTTTTTCTATATATACTATTAATATAATCCTAAGGGTATGTGTAGGATCATGATGGGCCAAAAAGTGGCAATATGATGGGTATGTGGCTAATGACTTTTTTTAACCCAAAATTGATGAAATGAAAAGGGTTTTTAGAGGAGATTCTCATATTTCCACTGGTATAAATTATTCTTTACTTTGAATTTAATAAATTATTATTATTCATTTTCTATTGAATTACGACTAAAGTCCTGATTGATGGGCTGATTGAAAAACATCTATAGCTTTCAAACACTATCATATTTTTTGAACCTGAAACATGTGTCACATTCTAGGCTTCACATACTATAAGATCAAAAACTAAAAAAATGAATTTCATGAAGTTTTGACCAAGTTAAGGTGGTTAGACATACGAGTCTTTATATTTTTTAAAATTTGTAATAAAAAAATATGCGTCACATTGAGACATGAATCCTCTACTTATATATAAAATATTATAAAAAAATAGTATTATTTTAATGTGGTTAGGGTGGTCAGACAGACAGCTACTTCTTATTTTTTCCTTGAAATTTAAGTACTACTGTATTGAAATTTCAAAATTTCACCAATTAGATTTTATTTTTTTGTAAATAAACCTTGTAGTTTAGAAACTACATTCAATTTTCTACAAATTCTATTTTTACATATTTTTGAAATAATATAGATAACTTATTCAAATTTTTATGTCAAGTTGCCTAACTCAGATTTTTCTGAATTTTTTGCTGTAAGGAAGCAAAGGTGTGTTGAATCGCTTCCTATGCTAATCTTGAGAGAACGATTATGCAAATTTCAACTTAACTGATTACAGGAATCTCAAGAAACATATAAGAACATGAATAAAACAATGAACACATAACACAATGATTATCGTGGGGAAAACCCTTACGGGAGAAAAACCCCACCCTCTCAAACCTGCATAATGTATTATCAAATCAAAGAAGATTACAATACACTTGCAATGCAAGTTCGTACAAGAGCATCACCTCAACTCAAGCTTGGAGAGATATCACTAGCATTCTTCTAGCACCCAGCCTTGCAAACAAAACTCCATTATACAAACTCCTCCCCAAGCCCTCCTTATATAGTGATTTACAACCTAGAAACCATTTGTGGTTTTACAAAACCATGGGCTTAACCACCATGCCACATGTTGCCCATTTTTGACATTTACATTTCCAAGATGGAAAAACAACCAGGTTAAAATAGTAATCCCGTCCATAATTTTGTCCTCTAGTTTAGACCCCCACAAAAGACATAAAACAAATTAACTATGCTCTAAAAATGGCCCTCCTATATTCTACTAAGGACAAGGCACCTTTTAACAACTCATACACCTTTTTCCAATGCATAAACATGTGGAAAACTACCACAAACAAATTTTGTAATTTTTCTGGAAAAGGCTTGCAAGGTTGAGACATATTTCTCAACAATCTCCCACTTGTCGAACACCTTGCAAGAGTTAGGGGATCCAAAATATCATGGACTTAATTGCTAGGGGCCGAAAGGCCCATAGACTCTGAACACCATCTGAACTTCTCTGTGCTCACAGGTTTGGTTAATGCATCAGTAACATTCACCAAAGTGTCTACCTTCTCCAACTTCACCTTGCCATCCTCAACCATATCTCTCACAAAATGATATTGTACATCAATGTGTTTGGTCCTGGCATGAAAAGTCGGGTTCTTCGCTAGGCAGATTGCACTTTGACTGTGACTATAAATTGTCACTGCACCCTGTTTGAACTCTATATCTGAATACAATCTCTTAAGCCAAATGGCTTCCTTACAGGCATGAGTAGATGCCATATACTCTGCCTCTGTAGTGGACAAGGCAACCACAGCCTGTCGCTTGCTCATCCAACTAATTGCACCACCAAATAATGTAAACACATATGTACTGGTGGATCTTCTTCTATCAACATCACTAGCCCAGTCTGAATCCACATAGCCTCAAATATCCAAGGAATGCTTGTTTCCTATTCCATGAAAACATATAGAGTACTCTGAGGTACCCCGCAAGTATCTGAAAACTCTTTTAACTGCATCCCAATGTGCTCTTCCTAGATTAGACATGTAACGGGAAAGTACTCCCACTGCTTGGGCAATGTCTGGTCTTGTACAAACCATAGCATACATCAAACTTCCAACAGCACTCTGGTATGGTACTCGACTCATCTCTTCCATCTCCAATGGGGATGTAGGACACTGTGAAATAGAAAGCTTTGTTCCCATTGTAACAGGAACACTCAATGGTCTAGAATATTGCATATTGAATCTTTTCAAAATAGTACCAACATACTTACTCTGGCCTAGCCAAAGCTTTCTATTTTGTCTATCTCTTACAATCTCCATTCCCAGAATGTACGTTGCTACACCAAGATCTTTCATTTCAAACTTCACTGAGAGTTGAGATTTTAATTCTGCAATCAAACCTTTTCCTTTGCCAATAAATAACATGTCATCGACATACAAGGCAATAACCAGGAAACGATCACCATCAGATTTGAAATATATACAATGATCAGATTTAGATCGCACAAATCCCAAACTCAACACATATGTATCAAACTTCTGGTACCACATCCTAGGACTTTGTTTCAAACCATACAAGGATTTCTTCAACTTACAGACCAAATGACTTTTACCTTTTACCACATAGTGCTCTGGCTGTGACATATAAATTCCTTCCTCCAAGTCTCCATGAAGGAAAGCTATTTTCACATCCATTCGCTCGATCTGTAGATCATAGGCTGCTGCAATAGAAAGCAAAAAATGAATGGATGTCATTTTAGCTACAGGAGAAAAAATCTCACCATAATCTACCCCCTCAACCTGGGAGTAACCCTTAGCAACCAATCGCGCTTTGTACTTCTCAATGCTTCCATCTGAACCCATCTTCTTTCTGAACACCCATTTACAGCCAACAGGTTTCCATCCTTCACGCAATGGTACAAGGTCCCATGTATCATTCCTCTTAAGAGCTGCCATCTCTTCATCCATGGCTATTTTCCAGGACTCTGAATCATTCATACCAAGAGCCTCTTCTACAGATCTTGGTTCATCGATGTTAGCATTCAAAGCAAATATACACCTCGAATCATCAGGAGAATATCCATACCTATCAAGTGCTTTTCTTTGTCTAGTAGTCCTTCTAGAAAACTCAGGTTCTGGTTCTAGTTCCTCTTCTCCCTCTGATGATTCGAAACTCGTAGAGCTCTCTTCGACATCTTGTCTTTCTAAGGGCCTCGATTCAACTTTCTCTGGTGTAGCAGGTAGTTGAATCAAATCTTTCGTTTCCTCTATTTGTTTTGGCTGCACTGAAATAGAAGATGGCTTAGTTTCTCTAAAAATAACACTTCTGGAATAAAATACCTTTTGTGCAACAGGATCCCAAAGCTTGTATCCTTTCACACCATAACTGTATCTGATGAAAATACATTTAACAACTTTGTTATCCAATTTTGTTCGCTTCTCCTTTGG
>CM021101.1:190071151-190171762 GCA_007115665.2 Sequoiadendron giganteum | reverse complement strand
AAAAATTTATATGCAACATCTCACTAATGTAATCCCTATTTTTGGTTATTTTCTCATAATAATTAATAGACCTATCTAGATGGTCCAACTTACTCATGATTTCTAGTAATCTAAAAGATAATGTTCGATATACCCAATAATTTGATGTGTAATTAAAGAATAGGTACTAGTGGAGGATATTACAAGAGACAAATGTTTAGATAGTTATGCATTGTCCTAGTAAAAGATAAATAGAAACTCTAATATATCTTCACATGGATGAATAATTTTTTTATAGATCTATAATTCATAAAAAAATCTCAACAGGAGATGTACAATAGGGTGTTGCATGGTTACTCAAAGCTATATCATATGAAAGCACAAAATGATTTTTAGTAGAATTTCCATGGTTATCAAAAAGGGGTAAACATCACAATGCATTTAAGTATTCATGGTGTCCCCTAATGAAGGACCTCTAGAATGTGAAGAATGAAACAATAAAAACAATTATAGAGCCACCATTAACCAAATTACCATAGATAAAAGAGTCATTATCCACATCATAAGAAGATAAGGAAGTAGGACTACCTTCCTCAATGAATATACCATCATAGATCATAATCAAAAAGAAAGAATAAGGACTATCATGAGATCCATGTAGGTAAATGACCTCATATAAAGGTGAATATAGAAAAGGAGTATAATGCAAAGGTACAAAATTATTGATAGAAGAATGGAAATCATCATATAGATAATCACTAAGATAGGATTCAAACATCTAGACAACCCTAAAAATGATAAAAATGAAGAGGTAAATTAATAATATAAGGAAAAAGAAATGAAACATGAGGCATAAGAGAATGTGTGCCATCATCATATAGAAAATCAAAACATGTGGATTAAACTAGACTCCTTAAGGAAGGTTGAACCCACAAAGGCATGCAGACTTTTTTGAGTGCAAATAAAATAAAATTTAGATATTTAGCTCTAGACTTGATGTATATCTAGATGTGCTCAATGTCACCAACCAAGATTACAAAGATTTATAATATTGGGTCACACCAGACAATTATCTTGGGATTGTAAGACTTATAGATAAAATACTTAGTTAACTTTGATAACAATGGGAATTGGCCCTAATCTATAAATTTAAGTTGAGTTCAGGGATTTAAATTTACTAATTTTAACCCCTACAAATTTCTTACCTTAATGTATATGACTTGCAATAGTTAAGTGGTACTATGTAGTATTTAGGAACACCTTTGTGGTGTTTGTTACATAGTGTCTCTCATTTAGTCAAACCCTTAAAATACAAACTTGATGAATTTTGAGAGCAAGTAATTGTGTAGAGTATGCAAGTTTAAATGTTGATGTAAGCATATTATGCAAGATCGATGTTCTAATATTTCTCTTTGAATTATTATGCAAGTAGGAATAAGATATACATGATGATTATTAGGTACTTTTAAAAACAAACTAGGAAGGTAAAAGCAAAACACTTTGTACTTCAAGCTAACACATAACAACTATTTAGTAAGGTTGGATTGGTCCCAAACATTTTTTTGTGACAATTTTTAAGCTATATGGTAAACCAAATGCCTTTATTAAAAAAGGTAATATACTATTAGTTAAATTGCCCAAGCATTATTTAATTAAACTTTTGAATTGAGTTGTTACGCAAGGAAAAGCCTTTAAACATTTCCATATGACCGAGAGAGAGATCGAGATCCGATTACAGATAGATAATCATCAATATGGATGTAACTTCTGAACAATGAAATCCTACGTTAAAATAATATTAATAACTCTACATTGTCAAGAGTGGAAGGGAATCTGAGTGACTAGGCGTTTGACGAGCAATGAGAGAGAAAATTGCTTTTGATTTGATGGAAGTTGTGACACAGCTCCATGACTGGCACGCATAGGATTAAAGTTGGTGAGTAACTCTTTTAAAACAGATGTAAGTAAAAGCGTATTATCAATGCATGGCTACAAATTGTAAATATCGGAAATTCAGCGTTCGAAGTTTGAGAAATAAAGAATAAGAAGTAAAGGACTGTAAAATCCTACAGTGAAATCTATTTATCGTTGAAAAAGATTCAAATTTACATGCATTTGTCTGGATCGTGAGTGGGCCATGGGAGCATCCTCTTACCGTCAGATGAAATCTATTTATTTTAAACAAGTTTGAAGCTTCCTGGAACTTTCTTTTAGCCAGGTTTTTCTTCTTAAACTTCCTTACATTCTTCACCAATGAAGCTTCCTGCCAACATCCTTTGGCCGTCCTTGAATTTTTTCGCCCCCTTAGGCCACTGGTTTATGTTAACTATACATTCATAATGAGGATGAGAAAAAGTCATCCCAACTTTTTCCAAGTAAAATTCCAACTTGAAAAAAAGCTGCAATTAGAAACACGTCGAGGAAATACTTCTCACTGCTCTACGATGGCGACCTAGTGTTGGCGACCTATATATGGAGATCAGGGATTGTGTCCAAGTCACACCGCACGGATCACTACTACAAGCGTTGATACGTGGAACCATGGAAATCTTTGTTCGATAATGACAACAATTAAAGGCTAAAGAAAAAAAATCTTATGAAAAAGATAATGCAATACAACAATAAACAATTAAATCAATAAAACAAAGTTTTACGTTTGATGGTGGTTGTTATCTTGAAGATACTATATATATTTTGTTGTCTTGAAAGAAAGTTAATATAATTGTAATTGAATAGTAGTAGCTAGGACATGAAGATTGTAATTAGTTTCTCTGAAAATAAGAATACTGATACTTTGCTTCGTGGACGTTTTCTTGAAATGTTGTGAAGGTTTACCACATAAAGATGTATCGTGTTTGTTATTATATTATTTTGTTTAATTTTTTTTTTAATTTCTTTGCAAATAACTTTTGTTGCAATATTATTTAAGTTTGTGACCTTTTTACATTTCTATTGCCGTAACAAGTGGTATCAGAGCAATTATTTTGCAACATCTGTGTTAAGATTTAGTGCTTGTTTTGCGGCATTAAATGGCAAAGGTTTTGAATGCAAAGTTCAAGATGGAGAAATTCAATGGGAAGAATAACTAAGCTATGGAAGGTCAAGATGCATGATTTGTTATTGCAAGAAGGATTTGCACAAGGTTTTGGTAGGAAAGTAAAAAAAAATGTACAAATATGACTTATCAAGACTTGGAGGATTTGTATACAAGAACTCTTAGCACAATTCAATCTTGTTTAGAAAATGATGTTCTTGCAAACATTGTTAAAGAGGAAACAACAATAGACTTATGGAGTAGAATGGAGAGTCTTTACATGACAAAATCCTTAAAAAATTGGATTTACTCAAAGAAGCAATTGTATAGTTTGTGAATGAAATAATGTATAAAAATTGTTGATCATTTAAATATTTTTAATACTCTTAAATTTCAATTAGCTAGTATGGTTGTAAAATTTGAAGATGAAGATAATGCATTTACTTTATTTTGTTCATTGCCCAAATCCTAGAATCACTTAACCACCTCCATTAGCTTAAGCACAACTAATACCCTTGAATTTGATTTCATTGTGGGAGCTTTGTTGTTTGAAGATGTGTGGAGGAAATCTAACATAGAAACCTCCACATCAAAAGAAATGGTTGTTAGGGGTTGATCCACGAAAAAAGGAAAATACTTGAAAGGTACGTCAAGATCTAAGTTAAAAGGAAAAAATGGTAAGGGAAAATGTTGGTTGTGTAATAAATTAAGGAATCTCAAGAAATATTTTTCGAAGAGGAAATAAAATGATGACTCTAAAATGGAAGCAAATCAAATTGAGACAAGTTTAGATATTGTTTATGAAGTATTATTTGTTTGTTATACGTTATAGTATCATGAGGAATGGTTACTAGATTTGAGTGCTTCTAGTTACATGTGTCCACATAGAAATTGGTTTTCTTCTTACCAAGTTATTGATAGCACTGTTGTTCTTATGGAAAATAATGATTCTTGTAAGACTATTGGGATTGCGAGCATTAAGATTATTTTTTTTTATGGTATTGTGAGGGCATTAATTTCCTTGGAAATTTTTGATTTTGGAGGCTAAAAATTTACATGTCAAGGTGGATCATTGAAAGTGTCAAAGGGAATTTTGGTGGTCATGAAGGCTACAAATATTAGAAACCTTTACAATCTAGAAGGGAGTATTGAAATAAATGAAGTAGCAATGCTATATGAGGAAACCAATGAATCTACTTGTTTATGGCATTAGCGACTAGGTCATATGATCAAGAAACGGTTGAAGGAACTATTAAATTGTAAGTTACTTTTAAATCTAAAATCTCTAAATTTGAATATCTGTAAGCATTGAATTTAGGGGAAGTAGTCTACATAAAAATTTAAAGTAGGTAGTCATATGAGTAATGATATTCTGAATTATATTCACTCAAATGTTTAAAGGCCATTCCCTATAATTCTTTTAGGATCATCACATTTTATGGCATTTATAGATGATTATTGTAGAAAGATGTGGGTCTATATTCTTAAAATTAAATTCAATGTGTTTAGTTTAGTTATTAATTTTAAAGTTTTTGTTGAAAAAATATATTGTAGATCAATTAAGTGTTTATGAATAGATAATGAAGACAAGTTCACATCTTTGGAATTTGAAAATTATCAAGTAAGGAAGCTAGGATTAAAAGGAATAAAACCACCATTTACATTCCTCAACAAAATAGTATTTTTGAATGTATGAACAAGATTATTCTTGAGAGAGTAAACAGCATGCTCAATAATGCTAAGTTTCAATAATATTTATGGATAAAGGTGGTCTCTATGAGTTGTTATCTAGTAAATTGATTCCCATTAGTTGCAATAAATTATACTATTCTTGAATATGTATGGGCACTTTCAGATCTAACCTACACAAATTTAAATAGAGGAGAAAAGGTTCTGTTGTATAGGGGCTTACATAAGTCAAACATTCACATATAGGAAATTATGATGATCAAGAGGGCATACTCTAGGTTGGAAAGAGGCCAAAACAATAATTGATGAAAATTATAAATGATAATTGATAATATTACCTTTGGTATGAAATCCTTGATGAAATAATGTCACACCACAAGTTTCCAAAAAAATTGATTGATGGATGCCTTAACTGCTTGATAGACCTATAAGAGTTTAGTTCATAAAGCATAATATATTATTGTAGATAGCGTGTAGAGTAAAAATCAATATATCTTCATAGTTTGATCACAATATCTCCTTGTTCATTTTTGTTTCTTCACTTCTTCATTTTCTCTCCAATGATCAAAAGAGAATAAAACTTGTTTATATATGCATCCAAATTGATATTTTCAAATATAGGAAAACCAAGGATCTTTTTAAACCACAAAATGTTGAAAAAAAATTTAAAATTTAAAATTGGACACCTTTAAGGTCAAGGGTGGCTCATGTCCTTGACTGAGTGGTTTTTACTTAAATTTGTCAAAATTTTGAGGATTTAAATATATTTTATAAAATTATCCTCAAAAGAGATAAAATATTATAATAATTAATGTTGTAGGAAAAATATGATGTCAAGGTAGTGTAAAATTTTTAGGGGTGACAATTTACTATGCTATATTTGGGCCCCACTTTATTGAGAGAATGATCTTACATTCATACTCACACTAAAGGAGTAAATAACCATATCAAAAAATTGAAGAGACAGTATGGCACAAAGTTGAGAGGTGTGCAAGCCCCCAACATAGAATCACATCAACCCACAATGTTAAGACAAAGATTCCCATAAAACAAAGAAATATTCAATCATACATTAAGCCCTCAATGAAAAATAAATGGAATATACTTGAAATAATACACAAACAATACATTAAGAAAATACACCAAATACACAAAGTACACACACAAAAGATGATAGGCCAAAACTGGGGTAAAGAATAAAGAAGGATTTTAGCTTGGTCTAAGAGTGTCAACCCGGGGATCGTAGCTTGCGAGAAGTGTTGTGGCAATATACCTGAAGGGAGGAAAGCAATGAATCAAGTAGGGATGGATGCAACTAAAACACACGTAAATATCCTACTGAAAATCTGGCTCAAATTTTCTATTATGTCTTTCTATCAAAAGCATGATAGGAAATGATAATAATATGTGATGGGAGCAGCAGTGACATGAACTATATCATAAACTATAACAATCTGCATCAATAATAATCTGCAAAAATAACAACAGTTTATAACAGAAAGTAACACAACCCAGATCACATAATCATTTAGCTAGAGTTTAATGAAGGTGCTAGAATTGCAATCATGTAGAAATGAAATCTATCTTAACCAAAAAAAATTGAAAGCAAACAAAAAGAATAGGATGAAATTCTTTTTCTTACACTGTTGTGATAAGAATAAACATTCTTTTATTTATCAAATATTTGATACAAAGTATACGAGATAAAATGTCTACAATACCAAACTCTCTTCTAAAATCTATATTATTAACTCCCTTACAATGCACCTATTTATATGCACATTGTTTGAAACAACAAAATTCAGTAAATATTAAGTTTTTTTTGGTCTACGACCAAAAAAATTAGAAGAGATAAATATATTATTTGCTAATCCATAGATTAAAACAACGTTGTTATTATAACAAATGAGAATAGAATCTGTGACTTCAGATTTGTAGATTTTTCTCCAACGTTTTAGCAACAAATCTCTAACACAAGTTTCCTCTTCATAGCTGGGAATTGCATCTCCACTTGGAAATAACCATGATTTTTGGGCTTATTCAAATTTGGCATTAAAGGGGTAACCAATGCCAACTTGGAGATTTAAATCACCTTTGAAAAGATAATAGAAATAAATTGCTGATCATAATGTAATACACAGAAGTTCCTGGCTAGAAAATGATAGGAAGACTTTCAGCATAAAAAAGTGACAGGAAGTTCTTCTAATTAGCATTCTGCAAGATTTATCACAATGCTTATTAGTAAAGACAACCAATCATTAATTTACATATTTTATCCAAAACTCTATTAAATACAACTTATACATATTTAATCATATGCAACATAAAATGGGGAAATAGTATGATATGGAATAAAAATGGAATGTGGAAGTGGGTGTGAAAGTATATGAAATAAGCTAAAATGCGGCCTAAAATAGGGCATAAATGGCTCTCATCATTCCCCCCAATTTAACATATTGCATGTCCTCATGTAATCATTAGTTATGAGAGGGTAGCCTTTAGATTATGGAATCTTCCTTCATCACCCTTAACTATTATAGCTCATGCATAATTACATTATTCTTTCAAAAAGTCTTGCAACTGTCATTTAATGTTCATACCTCCTTTAACATTTTATTTTACATGATTTTTAATTTTCTCTTTTTCTTTTTCATTGTTTTTCTTGTCATTTCTCATAGCATCATTTTGAAATGCTATATATAGGAGGATCATGAAAAATTTATCTTGCCAATTATGAGCAATTTGAATTGGATGAAATGATAGGTAAAATGAACAGTGAAATGAAAGATGAAATGATTTTGCAAGGTCGAATAATGGATATTATAAGGATAATGGAAAGTAGTAGGTGAAAAGAAGGTAGACCTCCCCCCAACTTAAAGGGTTGACCATCCTCGGGAAACAGGGAGAGGATAGGCATGGATGTTTCATATATGGTTAATATAATAAGAAATATTAATAAATTTAAGAGATAAAATAATGAAAAATAAAATTGATCATTTTACCAACTCACATTTTCATGTATGTTAAGGTCTGGTAGCTAATGTAACTCAGCAATTGTGAATCACTAGGAAGGAAAGAACCAAAAATTATGACAAGGAATGTAGCCACATCACACATGAAAGATATCAATTGGACTGAAGTATTGAGGAAGCATACTGATGGTAGCCTGGATTCTCTCTTCATTTTGTCTAACACCTCAACTGAAAATGTAACTCTTGCAACAAGTGAAGTGGACCACAACAAACGAGAGTATGTTTCCACAAGTGAGCAACATGAGGTGCTAGGAGGTACTCAAACAACCACCAAAGAAATAGAGTATACCTACAAACTGATGAGCCCATAGAAAGAACACAAATTATTGCAATTTTTTTCCTATTTTTTTGTTTTCCATTTTTTTTCCATTTTTTTCATTTTTCAATTTTGATAACAACAAGTGACCACTGGCAAGCCAATTTTCAATCACTTACCACTTAGTGGTGTTATGAAAACAGTTTTCATCACTAAGAATTTTATTCAACTACAATCCGCCAGAAACTGGTTTTCAAATTGTAGTTGTCTAACAATGCCTGAAGGTTTTCATTGTTAGAATTTATTGCTTTTTTTTTTCTTTTTTTTCCATTTTTTAGATAACCTACATATAATGACCAGAGAGAAGGGACCCTATGGATTTTGAAGTGACACCATCGAAAACCAAAGCTCCTTTTATGACCCCACAAAAATTCACCATTGAAATTGGTTACATGAGGCAAAGCTTCAAACGATGACCAATGACAAAATATACCTTATCAAGATTGACCATGCATAGTCCATAGCACCCTTGCTGCTCATACCATAAAGTTGCCTATATAAATTCAAAATACATACCCACTTACTTGGTTGAAAAAATTATTCACAATGGCCATAATATTTGGAAGACACATTGCTCTATGATGATCAATTTGAAACAAATCATACGAATTTCTCATGAAGCTATGTTATCCTATCCTTCTGAGTATGAGAGATATCCATAACTATTTCCAAAGTTGTATGAAAATATATCTTCCTTACCATAGACAAGGGAGTGTAATGAAATATTACTTCTAGTCTCTCAACTAGTCCAATGTATCCATACAACTTTAGGTAAGCAAATACTTATCTCTATGTTCAACAAGCTCATAGCACTACTACTACAAATGATCTAGATCTTATTTATCTCATGCCACCATATCTGAAAGCTTACCATAGAACTTTGGAATATATGCCCAACCACCGAGTTAAAAGGATTACTTACAATAGAAGCAACCCTCCAAGGACAAGGCTTGTAGTGAAAGACCAATGGATTCTCTCAACATATCCATATAGCTTTAGATGAGATGAATTAATCTACATAATGAAATGTAGTGAGCAGCATTAGATGATGTTCAAACTCCTTATATATCCTTTGCATGTCTTCAAGTTGTCTCTTGATATGAGGCTTGTGAAGAATTAACCAAAAACATGGTACTGTAAGATTCATGGTTACACCAAGTTGCATATTTTCCTCCATATGGTCTAGCATCAAGGATGGTGAAAATGACAATTTATGTCCTCATGAATTTGAGTTCTTTTCTCAAGATCCTCTTGTGATATCCAATAGTGAAGTGTAAAGAAAACCTGGTGTCCACCATGTAGCTAGCATGACCAACAAGCCAACGAAGTGTGTCATTCAATGCTCATGCATAGAAGCATCATCAATTGGTATTGGTGAAAAAGTGCTAGGTGACCACCATAAGAAACCTGCAACCATATTTCTCAAGACCAAGCATATCAAGTATAGTAATATGATATCATCCATTTAATAACTTCACCATTTTAATTGATTTATTGATTAGAAAATGAATGGTAAAGTTATATCTATGAATCTAGATATTTAATAATAAAATGGATGAATAACAATCAATTCTTGTGTAAACATAATATAAATGAAATTCCAATCAACACAAGAATGCATACCTTTGTTTGGTCCAAAGCTCACATGTGGTTTTAATACAAGAACCAATGAAACAATTAATGAAGACATGATAAAAAACACAACCAAAGATTTCAAAAATTCAAGGGATGTCCCCCCCAACTTAATTGCTTATTGCAAAAGCATGAGGGCATTAGTATAATCTAGGGAATCAAATAACACCTTGAACTTTTCTAATGAATAGTCATTTCAACATAACCTACAGAATCAAGAATGACAAAGATATGTATATATTAAAACCTTGATTCTTGATAATGAACAATCACCATTGACTTCAAAAATTGTATGGATCCTCCCAACTTAATTTCACATTGTAAAATCATGAGGGTATTAAGAAAATCCAAAGAAGATAGTGGCATATTTAATAATACATTGATCCTTAATGAATGATCATTCCTTTGTAGCATGTTTTGTATGGCATTAATGCATGCAAACCCTTCTAGTTCATCTTAATCATAAAATAAATTATTGGACCTAGATCAATAAGTGTGTGAGGAATACACAGTTTTACCATAGGCCTCCCAAGATCAAGATGTTTGAGTATATTTATAAATGATAGATCTTAGAGGATTTCATTATGTATGTCACACAAATCTTTAATTATTAAAGCCAATAGTTCATCATTTCTTATTTTACGATTAATTTCAACACGCATATTTAGCATTTTAATGATAAAATTAGAATCAAATTGAATTATCGCCTTATGTGTGTGAATTATTTCTAAAATTTGTGATTATTTAAGTAGATAAGAAGAACTAAGTGTATTATCTTGTAGTAAATCATTTTGTTCTTCAACTACAATTAAAAAAAATCACATCCTTTAGCTATGTGAATGGATTCCAATTGTGATTTACCAATTTCATGCATATTAATGAAATGTAAAGGGATCAATGAAACCTCATTATTATATGCACATTTAACCACCTTATTAGATAATAGTAAGTTATTATGAATTACAATTTCCTATAGTGGATATGTAGGGGTGGATGGTGGGTGGTATAATGACAATGGTAGAAGTTGTGTGGTATATAGAGTAGATGGTAAAGATGGTTATATATAAGATGGTACTATGTGGGATGGGTATGGTTGTTGTGAGCATTTATTATGCCATTCTTGGTAGTATGGTAATTGTTTCCATTCACCATACATACTATATAGGGAAACATTTTGTGAAGAAACATATTGCCTTTTAAATCCAATAGAATTATAAGACATTTCAAAATCATTAACCATACTTTGATCTTTCCTACTTGGCATATGAAGTTGTACTTGAGTTATAAAGAAGACTTGTGCATTTTTTTGTTGAGGCTCGCTTACAATGTCTTCCTCATTCACTATGTCGATGTGGCATTTGTACTTATCTTCTTTCTTTCAATAAAGAGAACAAAAAGTGGTCAAATATTCATCAAATGATTCATTTTCAAAAATTCATTGTCCTAAAAATTCATAAATGATATGTTCTTGTTCGTCTATAGGAATAAGATCTATAGGATGCATTTGACAATGGTGGTGAAAGATCAATATATTCTAAGTTGCATTCTTTATGAAGAGGGGGTATAAAAATATTACATTGTTTAGGTGTGATCCCCTACCAATTTCTTCTGTTGTTTTTAAATTTGAAAGTAGGGGTCTGGGGGTGGCAACCCCCCTTGCGGGGTCTTGGGGACAAGCAAATTTTTCTTCTCACGTCGCCTTCATATTCTTCATTTTTGAAGCATTTTTCCCTGAAAGGTGATGTGTTTGAACCGCTTTGAAAATGCAACATTTTTATTGTTTTTATGTTGTCTCTTCAAAATTGTCTATTTCTATCAATTTACTCATAACAATTGGTGTTGATACCTAAATGGTTTTAATTTCTAAAATCTACCTACAAATTCTAACAATGCAGCTATATGATTTAAACAACGTAAATTAAGAATAATCATCAGGCATGGGCTAGCAGTTGCATGAGCTTTTATCCTAACGCATTGGTCCTAACTTAACTCATTATATTTTCCAGCCTTTAACACATCTCCCCGACAACGACACCAAAATGATAGACAAAATTGGGGTGAAGAATAAAGAAGGATTTTAGCTCGATCTAAGAGTGTCAACCCAGGGATTGTAGCTTGCGAGAAGTGTTGTGGAAATATACCTGAAGGGAAGAAAGCAACGAATCAATTGGGGATGGATGCAACTAAAACACACATAAATTTCCTATTGAAAATTTGGTTCAAATTTCCTATTCTGTCTTTTTGTCAAAAGCATGACAGGAATTTTTTTAACAATATGTGATGGGACCAGCAGTGACAAGAACTATATCATAAACTATAACAATATGCAACAATAATAATCTACAAAAATAATAACAATTTACAACAAAAAGTAACACAACCCAAATCAAGTAATCATTTAGCTAGAGTTTAACGAAGGTGCTGGAATTGAAATCATGTAGAAACAAAATCTATCTTAACCAAACAAAATCGAAAGCAAACAAAATGCAGAAAATAAAAGGTCACTACATGCTTTCCAAGGAGTGGGCCCTTGCTCCATGTTGGCATAGCTATTGTTATAAGAAGAAACATTCTTTTATTTATCAAATATTTGATACAAAGTATGCGATACAAAAAGTCTACAATACCAAAAATCTTTGCTAAAATCTATATTATTAGCTCCCTTACAATGCACCTATTTATATACATGTTGTTTGAAACAACAAAATTCAGTAAATATTAAGTTTGTTTTGGCCTACAACCAACAAACTTAGAAGAGATAAATCTATGATTTGCTAATCCATAGATTAAAACAATGTTGTTATAACAAAAAATGAGAATAGAATGTGTGACTTCAGATCTGCAGATTTTTCTCCAATGTTTTAACAACAAATCTCTAACACAAGTTTTCTCTTCATAGCTAGCAATTGCATCTCCACTTGGAAATAACCATGATTTTTGTGCTTATTAAAATTTTGCATTAAAGGGGTAACCAACGCCAGCTTGGAGATTGATATCACCTTTTAAAAGATAACAGAAATAAATTTTCAATCATAATGTAATACACAGAAGTTCCTGGCTAGAAAATGACAGGAAGACATTCTGCATAAAAAGTGACAGGAAGTTCTTCTAATCAACATGTTGCAAGCTTTATCACAATGCTTATTAGTAAAGACAACCAATCATTAATTTCCATATTTTATCCAAAACTCTATTAAATACAACTTATACATATTTAATCATATGCAACATAAAATGGGGAAATAGTATGATATGGAATAAAAATGGAATGTGGAAGTGGGTGTGAAAGTATATGAAATAAGCTAAAATGTGGCATAAAATAGGACATAATTGGCTCTCATCAAAAGACATGAAGAAAAACTGATAAAAATAAAACATAAACACAAGGTTAGTACAGTAAATATGATTTGAGTCAATAAGGTGAAGAGACATTAGTCTTAAATTTATCTCAAATTCCAAACATCATCCATAGAATATGATGTTAGAGAAAATGGTGCTGTCATGGGACTAGTAAGATAAATTATCTAAATCACTCATGAGTTACATAGATCTATCTGTTAGGAAGTTGTGTTATGCTAGATGGCCATGTAAAAATTCTCAAGTTCATGAATCAACAAGTTTAATTATACCAAATCCGTGAACTATTTTTCTAATCACCCTTTAGGGAGTGTAGAAAATTTTAACATCATGGGGATGAACCAATGCTTAACATCAGAGGGGACAAATTGATAACCATGCCTCAGAGGGCGTTATAAATAACACCACCACCAAAGGGGTATTTCAATAAGTCAAATATTAGGAAACCAATAAAATGGGTAGGGTGACATGCCCCCTTTAAAGAATGGGAAAAGGGGATCCTTGAAATGAATATACACCTCTTAAAAACTAACTATCCTTTCCCCCAAGTGTAAAGGCAAAGAAAAGTGTGGAAGAGAATATCGTATTGGTACCATAGAAATAAATATGGTTGCATGCCATATTGTACCACCATGAATAGAAATGAGAAAACACATGAATCTACAAATCCCACATAGTGAGGAACAACATCCTAAAAGAGAGATGAATAAAAATGATTAGGTTCATCGAAACATGGAAGAGAACCATAATCAATAATTTGTATTTTATTTCAAATTGTCTAACATTCACTAGTAAAATGACAATGCACTTGATGATATGCATAAAAAGAGTTATTTTCATAAAATTTCACCTGTGTAGGAGGAGGAAGAGTAAGAGGGCTTTGAGAAGCCTTGATAAAGTATTCTCTTGCCTTGATAAAGGAGAAGGAGACAATCATTTCTCTTGTGAAGAAAAAATTTCTCGCTTACCACAAGATGTTATAAATATTGTAGATGATAGAGTATGAGATTAATATGGAGAAGAAGGTTGGAAACCTAAACCTCTTTTATAAAGGTATGGTGTAGACTTCACATGATCCTTTACTCCATGCTTCTTGTTTTTATTATATCCACTTTTAGAAATAATTTTAAATCGAAGCCCATAACACTTTTCTAACTCAAATGGTAGTCTTGTCTAAATTATTATGAGAAGAATTTATTCTTTTCCAAGAATGTGAATCCTTTTTAGGTTTTAAAATGTTAAGATTGGACATTTCCAACACACGAGGGACAAAAGCTAAAGATCCCCCATCACCACCATGGGATGATGTTTTTGTATTTATTGATGTAGAATAAGATTGATCAAATGAAGCACAAGACTCCTTATGTATTGCAAGATTTTATATTCTCCCATAAAGGAGGGTGTAAACTATATAGAGCCCCAATCATCATCAAGGAATATAGTTTAAGATGAAACATTATTTTGATCATTATGTGAACTAGATTGCATTAATGCTAGTGAAACAACCTTCGAATCTTCGGGATTTGATGGTGAGATTTTAGAATCCCCACTAAAAGTAAGTGTAAAATATAATGAATACCACTTATCATCATTCATAGTGTTATTATCATCAAAAGGAAATGGTTCAACTTTTGAATATGGAATCAAAATACTAAAGATTTGGAAGTGTTATGCTCAACTTTGACTTATAAATTATAACTTTTTGCATCCACTTTAGCCATATATATGTACCTTATTATTATATTCTTACTTTGTCTCATGATGAAGATTAGATAGGACTCTCCTCATGACATGAATCCATAGTCTACTAAGAAAATTGTATGAAAGAGGTTTTGGCATGGCATGGATAAAAGTAGGAAAAGTAGCAAGTCCTACCTTAATGGGTAATATGATCTTGTCCCCAATGACTTCCTACCAACATTATCAAATAAATGAATAGAAAGATTATTAGTTTTAATGAGATTTTTATCCACACCAAGCTTAGCTATAGGATCAATGCTACAAACATCAAGACCTAATCCATTATCAATAAGAGAAAATCTAACTCCAATTTTACTAATGACCACAAATATCATTAGAGTCACGTGTTTTTTTTTAATCTCAAGAGGAGGTAACTCAATTTGATGCGAAAAATATCTATATTTTTATATTCATACCATCCAAAAAGTCTACTAAATAATTTGGCTTAATAGAAGGTGAGATGCCAATATTTTGCAAAGCCTTTTAGAGCATCCCATGGTATTCAACTAAAGTTTGAACTAAGTACCAAGGAGAGATCTTAGTTTGAGTATTATGAATTTTCTCAATAAGGTCATACTCTTTGTAACTATGTTGAAGAATTGTAGTGTAGAAAAATGTATCCCTTTACATTTTCACACTTGTTTTGGTCCTCCCTACTAAATTTGGGCATCCTTATGCCTTATTTGGTCCTATTTTGGATCCACAAGCCTTATTTAATGTATTTCTCTGAGGATAATCTTGAAACTTATCTAATGACCAATCATAATTCATGTTTTTGGGTTGTGTATTCCAGATCTAGTCATCTATGACTCACACACTAGTACCTTGGGAGTATGGGTCTCACCTAGGTTTCAAGGTCTGATCTTGAATATTTCATTGAACATAACATTTCTTGAAATTTATCTCCCAAGTTTAGGCTACTAGGACTCATATAGCCCAACTAGCGTATGAGTCCTACCTTAGCTTGGACCTATTTTGAATTCAATTATTTGTGGTATTTTATTATCTTAGATTTGATGTTATCTTGTAGTGTTCTAATTTTAGGAAATTTGGCATAAACAAGTATAAATACAAGGTTATTTCACATAGTTTCACCTAGAATGTTTTCATAAGTATCCTATACCTTCATAAGAAATAAAGAATACTTTCACAAGAACATTCAAGAGAATTCAAGAGTATTCAAGAATATTCAAGAGTTGATTATCAAGCATTTTGAGGCATCAATTCAAGATTCAAGCATCATATCAAAATCTTCATACATCATGTATGTTTGTGAGGTAACATTTGTGATGTAGGTTTTCATGATTCAAGAAAGCATTCAAAGACATTATCTCATACCAAGATTAAGAGTCAAGATCCACATCCATTGGAGCCATTTCACATAAGATTATAGACTTTATTTTAAGGGTTTGGTGAGTTTCAACATTGCATATTTTTCATTCATCATTCCTTCATTCTATTTCATTTCATTTCAAGGTTAGATTACCAAAATGGGGTTTGACCAAGGCAAACCCCTATCCACTAACAAATCAACATTTTCCCCCTTCATGTGTGATTACATATCTAGGTGAATTGAAGCTTGAAGATCCTTTGAAGACAAAGTTTCAAGATTGAAGAAAGTTGTCAAAGTTGTCAAGAAGTTGTCCTCTTCATGGAAAGTCACCTATAGGCTAGAATTCAGACTTTCAAATTTAGAGATTGGACAAGATGAAAGCTACAAAAGATCACTTGAGGATACAAAAGTCTCAGCCAAACCCTAATAATGGGACTAAATCGCCACCTTTGGTGTATGAGTCATAGTATACTACTTTTCAATAGTTTTCTATAGATCTTGATTTGCCAGCAGAATATTCCATAATTGAACCAAATTCCAGTAGTAGGACTAAATTGTTGAGTTTGGTGTATGAGTCCCAGTGCACATCAAAATTCATCAATCCAGAGTTGTAAACCTTGTTTTGGACATCTTTAATCTTCTAGGTTCTTCTCTATTTATCCTCAATTTATTATTTTGATTTTAAGTTTCATTTTCTAGGTCACATAGCTAGATTTACACATTGCTTTCATTTCCTTCTTTTTAAGCATTTTCTTAGTGGTGAAGCCTCTTTTAATCACACCTAAGCAAACCTCCATCTTATATATATATATATATCCTTCCCTCAATTGAGTCACTTAGTTGAAGGATCTTGGTTTCCTAATGAACTAAGAGTAAAATAGGTCCCCTAATTGTTCCATCTCCAGAAAGGTGGAGCATCCTATTTGCTTTGGTTCATTTTGGTGAAAGTAACCTTCAAAACATTTATTTATGATTTGGACTACATTAAAGTCCTAGATCTAGTTTACATTGACTTTGCATTAAAACTTGCATTAGTTAACTTGCATTTAGGGATTCTAAACCTTGCATTAGTGGAAAAGTGCATATAGGCTGCATTTTTTCATCTTGTATCATTAAATTTCATTTGAAATTTGTTGATGCAAATAGTCAAGTAAACATACAAGTTAGAAACCTTAGAAACAACTCAAAATTTGTTGAATGTGGTGCAAACACCCTAATTTGGGACGCATTCGCCCCTCTAGGTGATTTAGTCTCTATACAGGTGGTTTTTCTATATTTTTTGTGAATTCTATGTTGCATGCTTTTCAACATTTTGAACCTTTCAAAAAACCTAATTGGGACTCATTTTCCCCTCTGGGCAATTTCAGTCCCGTATCATACCTAAACTTGTATTTTACAACATTAAAAACTTTGTTTCTATATTTCTATTTGTTGTTATTAGATCTTTGTTTTAGTTTGTTGTATTTATATTTCATTAATTTTATTATATCTAGCTTAATTTAGTTTCATTTCAAGCGCATTTGTAAACATAAGAATTAGAATTAAAATATATCATTTATCTTGTGTTAATTGTATTTATCTTGCATTCATTGATTGTCCTTTGCATGATCTTTACAACTTGGTGTCCTATTGCTAATACTATAGTGAGACATAGTTCGAAACTCATGTCATCTCATGATAACACACTCATCATGGATATTGGATTATCTATCTCTTTCACTCATAGTTTTGATACAAGTTCACTAGGTATGGACCATATCCTTGATAACTCTTTACCTTCAAGTAATATGATAAGTGTTGAAGCAATGGTTGCTAGTGTTCCTCAAGAAAACATAATCCAAATCCATGAGGAATTATCAAACCTACAACATCAAGTGAGTACTATAAACATTTCCAACACCACTATTCCTACCATAGATAACATACACCACATGATTAAAATGAACAAGGCATAGAAATTGCACATAACTTAGCTCAAATTTTGGAAAACATCTTAACTCAATGACAAGTTGTTCTCAAACTTTGAACAATACTCAAATTCAAGGAGGAGCCAAAATTCATCCTCCTACAACCATTGCCTTTATTCCCACCTATACCAACTCTCAACTTACAATAGTGATGCAACCTACTAGTAATGCCATTCCTACCTTGGGTATTTCCTCTAGCAATCCTTGTACCTTTGTGGAATATCACATCATATCTACTACCACTTTACCTCCCATAATAATTCCATTCACTTCCCCCTCGAACACATATACACCTCCACCATATTCACCTCCATCTTAAAATACAACCAATGATGCCATCCTTAACCAACTCTTACAAAATATTCCATCCCTTCAACGATAAATTTCCACCATAGACCAAAATAAAAATGTCCAAAATTCATACTATATCAAAAACAATCCCTTATCCTTGGAGATATTAAGAATGTTGATACCACAAGGTATAGATATTCCTAGGTTTTTACAAATATGGAGGGAAAGGAGATCCTTCTAACCATGTTTCCACTTATACTACCTTATGTAGTGACTTCTTCCTTAAAGATAAGCTCTTGGCTAAGCTTTTCCCTAGGTCCTTGAAAGATACCACTTTAGAATGGATTTCCTCATTACCGAATAACTCAATTCGTTCATTCAATGAAATTTTTGAGGCCTTTATCAACCATTTGCAAATACACATGAATTCTAAGATGACTTTAGTTGATTTGATGAGATGTAAGAAAAAGGATGATGAAAAGTTTTTTGACTTCATTTCATGTTACCAATTGCTTTATTCCCAAATTGATGTAAAGATTCTTGATCCTCACCTTCAACGGATGTTCATTGAAAATTTACAAACTAAGATGCAACATAAGCTTGAAATGATTAATTTTCCTTCCTTCCCACACTTGTGTATTTCCCTTCATGATTATCAAAACTCGGTCAGTAGTCATGAAACAAAATCCACCTCTAGTCATCTTGAAAAGTTTGAATCCACAAATCAAAACAACTACTAACCTTTTAGGAAACAAAATAAAGGTTTTCTTCAACTAAATCCCCTCAGCCAACCCAACATGTAGATACCCAAATGGCTTCTATAAAGAATACAAATCCTTTTACATTTAGGGATCTAGATAGAAAATTTACTCCCTTACCTAATACCCTCCATAACACCATGGTACACCTTCTAGAAAATAATTTTATTTCCTTACCTCTTGTTAGAGCTCTTGATCCTACCAATGTCATTACCTGCAAACTTTATATCAAATTCATATTGTTATTTCCACCAATAAAATGGACATGATATAGAACATTGTAAACGTCTTAAGCATAGTGCAAGACCTCATTGATTCTAATCATATTCAAATTGGAGGTGTTAATGACCAATTCCTCAAACATCTCCTTATAATATCAATAGAACCTCCAATCATTTTTTTTTGAAATAATCAAGCCAACTAGGGATGAGGTTCGAGTTGGTAATTTATCCACGAATAGAGAGGATGCCTCTTTGAGCTTGGTTGAGGCACTAAAAGGGAGGTTGTTCTTGGGTTTCCTAGTAATCCAATTACACATGTTTCTAATGTTAATTTTGTTTTCAATGGTACAAAAGAGCACCACGTCTAGAACTTGAGTGAGTCTTGTTTTAAAGAGGCTCTATCTAATTTGAATAGCATATTAGTAGTCGATAAGGATGGGTTGGCCTTGACGGAGGAGGTATCCCCTACTATCTGTGGTCAAATTAACAACCCCAATCTGACCCCTAGTAAGGATGTTAGTAGAAATCCTCAAGATCCTGAGTTAAATAGTGTTGTTGTTGATGGTGGGGATAAAACTTACCAATCAAAAAAAATTGAAACTATGAATTCTAAAAGTCTCTCTAACAAGAAAACTATAAGGATAACAATGACAAAACCATAAATAATGAAGGCCTAATCGTGATCATAGCGTGCAGTAAGGAGGAGGATTCCACAAAGGGTCAAGGTTCCCAAGCCTTGAAGCCCAAGGTAGGACCAGAAGGCCAAGGAAATATAGTTATTCCATTGGAGGAAAGAAGAAAATTGTATTGTCCAAAAACAAAGGAAGAAAAATAACATTGTGATCCAAACTCCAATTGCAAAGAAACTGGAGATGAATGATAAATTATCTAAAAAAATTAAGTAGATTAGAGGTGAACAAAAGGACACTCCTATGGTATCTGAAAAATGAATCTTAATTGCATTTACTGGAATGTCAGGGGCCTTGAGTCGCTGGATAGGAAATATGTTGTAAGAGCATTTCTTAACCTTGAGAAATAAAAAGATCTTGTCCTCCTACAAGAAACAGGAGCCACAAGATTTACCTTGGAGACAAATATAATTTTTTTCTAGAATGGCTTTAAGTTATCAACTTCACATGAAAAAAGGAGGGGGGGAGCTATTTTGGTGTCTAATCAATGGGCACAATATGTCACTAAAAGTGGTACCTCCCCATGCAATAGAGTGGTATTCCACTGAAAGTGGTACCTTGCCATGTAATAGAGTGGTATGGGTCACTATGCAAAGAGATGGGGTGGTGTTTGGAGTTTGTTTTATCTATTTTCCCAATGAACCTAGGGAGAGGTGTGGGCTCTGGGAGTGGTTGTATGGGCTTCAATATATTCCTTGGAATTTGAAAGGGTACTTCAACATGGCAGAGCATGTGGAGGAAATTGGGGAGGAATAGACATGGCTTAGAAAGGTAATGAAAAGCATTTCTAGCTTAGGCTCAAAAGAAAGATAAGGCTAGTAGACCTCATGGAAGGTAACAAGAGGAATTATAAATGAGTGTGGTTCACTTGGTGCAATGACCAAAAAGGAGGAGGTAGGATATACTATAGACTGGATAGATTTTATGCAAATAAAGACATTTTCAGTTTCTTTCCAAATGAGGAGGGTTTCAAGGTAAAGGTGTATCCATACAACCTCTTTGGCCACCACCCTATAAAGGCTAATCTCATCTCATGTCATGGAAGTACAATGTAAGTAAGGAAGAAGGATGGTTTCATTCTCAACACTCACTTGCTAAAGGATGTTGACTTCCAAAAGGCCATTGCCTCTCTTAGGGAAATCAATAGATGGATGTTGAAGGATAAATTTTCTATTGAGAGATGAAATGCTAATGTGGATGGGTGGAGGGTACTATTCCAAGTGATTGGTAAAAAAGGGCCTTAGACAAGAGGAAAGCATAAAAGGACCTATAGGACTGTCAAGGACCCAGTGATGAGATGTTGTGTGAAGCACCAATCTTGGCCAAGGACAACTTAAGGAGGATCCAAGCTCATAAGGTGAAAGGGAAAAAGGTCGAGACTAAGTTGAATTGGCTTAGCTATGGGGATAAGGGTTCAATTTTTTTCTTCAATTACTTAAGAGGAAAGAGAGTAAAAGAACATATTGGAAAAATATGGGATGGTGCCTAGCTACACTCTTCCCAAGAGGAAGTCTTGGAACAATTCCATACACTCTTCAAAAAATTGTTCACATCAGAAGGTGGGAATGAGGGAGGTCAATAGGCCTGGTCCCTCATCAAGGGTCTCATTCTAAAGGAAATTGTGGGGAGGAATCTACCAAGATTGATGCAAATATAACCAAGGATCGGATAATGAATACAATTCTATCTATGAGTAATGACAAGTCCCCTAGGTGGGATGGGCTACTAGTGGAATTCTATAAAGTTTTGTCAGACTAGGCGTGTGATGATCTTTTGCAAGTGTAGAAGGAGGCCCTAGAAAAGGGGTCATTGGGGAAAATATTAATACAGGTATAATCAAGCTCCTCCCAAAGGGTGGGGACAAGAACATAGTAAAGAATTGGACACCAATAACTTTATTGAATGTCTGCTACAAAATCTTGGCTAAATTAATTGCCTTAAGGCTAGTTAACATCCCTCTAAAATTTATCAATAACACTCAATCTGGCTTTATTAAGGTCAATATATCTTGGAGAATTTAATCACAAGCTGGGAAGAATTGGAGAGGGAGAAAAAATCTAACCAGAACTCAACAATTCTCTTACTGGATTTCAAAGATGCATATGACCATGTGAAGTGGGTTCTCCTAAGGACTGTCCTTCTAGATTTTGGTTTTCCTAACAAGTTATGTGGCATGGTAGAGACACTACTGAAAGATGCTACATCACACATAGATGTGAATAGTACTCTAACAATAAAAATCCCATTGGAGAGGTCTAGATCTGCCAAGGCTTCCCATTGGTTCCCTCTCTTTTTGTCATAGCCTCAAACACTTTATTTTATGTATTGAGGGATCACACCTTCTCCCTTGGAGTTAAGGGAATTAGAATCCCATATCAAGATGAGTATAACTAATAAATGTCCAATTTATTGATGAGACACCCATCTTTGTGGAACATGAGCAAGCCAACTTGGGTAAACCCACAATAGTGGGTTACAATTTTTTCCATAAAGAAAAATTAGAAATTCCCATCCAAAAATTTAAAATGGCTTACCCCTTCTAATGAAGGGGCTTTGAATGAACCCCCCCCTTCTAATGAACCCCCAACACCTTCTAATGAAAACCCACTTGCACCATATACGGGGGTTCATTTGAACACACCTTCTAATGAAGGGTGTTCGAATGAACTCCCCTTTTTTCACCTTTCCCTCCACCATTTAAAAATTTATGTATTTTTTGACTATCGAAGCCCAAGAAGGAGGTGAAAATGGATTCAAATTGATAAAACAATGTGGAGGATTGTAGTGATCGAAACATGCTTTCCAACAACTATAAATTTAATATATTTTAAAGAAAAAATTATTTTATTTTTCATTTTTACTAAACATAGTTTTTTCATCAAACATCAAGTTCAGTGAAAAATGATTGTGGAAAAATAGTAAATTTTAGAGATTTTTTTTTGAAAAATATATACGCACTAGGTATTGATGTCCTCATTCCAAGAAAAAAGGAAAAATTGAATTTCAATACATACCAAAAACATTATGCAAGCCGAAGTGCACCTATGTCTAACTTGTAATTGGTTTGACTTCAAAACTTAATTAAAAGAAAAATATTAAACAAAACATTATGAAACAAAATGAAAGCACTAGATACTAGTGTTACCAACCTAAATTCAAAAGAATCAGAATTTTATCCTTTTAGGAAAAAAAATTATGTGAGCCGAAGTACACACCACTTTTTAAAAATGTTGTTTACTATTAAAAACTAGTTATCAAAGGAGATACAAAAAATTATAATTTAATTTTAATTTAAAAAAAAAAAAAAATTAAAAATATATAGACAAAATCTCACAAATCATTAGTTTACATCATTTTCAAATTCCTAATAGTTTATCTGCTATAGGTGTCAAAAAGTGAAATTTTTTTATGAAAATGTTGATTTCAATGCCAAGTTTGGCAAAAAAGTGTAACCCATTATTGTGAGATGACCCACTTAGAGTCATTAATGAAGAATCTTGATTTTCCTTGTCAAGCATCAGGTGCAAGGTTGTCTATAACTAAATCAACCTTCCTCAGGTGGAAGGAAACACCTCCAGATTGGCTTGGTACATATGGGTTTTAATGGGGGTTCCTAATAAATTGGTAAGGTACTTGGGAATCCCTTTGGCTGTCAACCCCAATCTCAAAGAGATGTGGAATTGGGTCAGGAAAAAGATTGAGAAGAAGCTAGGAGGGTGGAATAGACAATATATCTCCTTAGTTGGAAGCATTTAGATCTGCCAAAAAATATTATCCTCCTATAGTGTTTACTTTGCTTCAGTATGGTTTTTCAATAGTTATCAAGTTAATGATATTCAAAAAAGGATAAGAACTTTCCTATGGTTAGATGGGGAAGGTAAAAGGAAGAGACACTTGATTAAATGGGAGTGGTGTTGTTTAAGAAAGGCACATGGTGGCATTAGGCTAAAGGATCTTAGGATACAAGGAGTCACCTTGGTAGACAAGAGGATCTTAAATGCATTGGAAGGTAATGAGCCATGGAAAGGTTTGGTGAGAAACAACATCCTTTTTGCAGTACCTAAGCAAGCTAAGGCTTGGAATCTACTACCCCTGAATGACATCCTCCTTAGCAAGCACCCTGTGATTCCAATGAGGTTTGTTATTTCTAGAAGCCTTTGGAAGGCGTGGGAACTACCAAAGCATAATGCTCAATTCAAAATGAGCAACATAACACTTAAAAACAATCTAAAATGTTAAAATAAAAAAGGGATTAAAATTTTTGGGGATATATTAACTAATGGGAATCTTAAAAGTTGGGATAGCCTTGGGGAAGATTTTGATCTTCTTGAGTCTAATATGAGAACCTACTCTACCTTTTTGGAGGCATGCAAAGATTCATGTTTTCCAAGGAATGTGGAGGAGGAGTTTGATCCTATTAATAGCATTGTTTGGAAAGATGGCTACGGTCCTGTTAATATTAAAGCTAATTTTTTTTACAATGATATTGTTAATAATGTATCTATTATTGAACATGTGGATAATTGTTGGAGGTTAGTGTTAAGTGATAAAGATTGGAAAAATCATCTTTCTCTTGTATGACACTATTTTATGGAGCCTAAGAAGGCATATTTAGATGGCTAGTCATATTCCAAAGAATTCCATTTAAGACTAAATTTGATTGCCATGTAACTTGTATATGTACATTATCAATTTTTTTAAAAGTTTCTGTAAATAATTTAAACCATTAACAATTTTCACCTATATTTTTCTTTTATTTCAGTCTACTTGACTCGACATAAGTCATTTCGAAGTTCCGTGTAAATAAATGTAAGAAATTTGCAATGCCAGTCAAACATAAAGAATGACAATGATACACAAGATTTTCTTTCCTCACAAAATATAATATATTAACTATTTATTTTCGACCTGTTTAGTGAGTGATCAATTTATTAGTGTCTCGTAAGATAGGATATTATAGTCTTCACTTTTTAAGTACGAGGTTTTATAAAATTTATGTTACGTTGTCGGTGTTATATGGTTCTGGAAAATTCACTTGACTGCCGCAGAAAATTAACCGCATTAAATATTAATGCAGTTAATTTTCTGCCACGGTGAATTGCTGGTGGTGAATTTTCCTTCGTGAATTGTTTGATGAATTTGCCTCATGCTATGTTTTTTTTAAATAATGAGCTTTGGTTTTGATGATTAGACTATGTTAAGATAAACATTTTTATTGACGAAAATATTAAAGAATAAATTAATTAAATGATATATTTATCATATTAGCTTTTTTCAATGTTTTGTAATGTTTATAGTTTTTCAAAAAATAAAATGTTATTAAATTAATTTGTGAAATGTTTGATTGATTGTGAAAAAAGTAATTGAAATGAAAAGTCTACAAGATAATTGAGAGGTTGCATAAAGTCTTAGATCTAATGTCTTCTTATATGTCTTTTAGTTGTTTTTCAATTGTCTTTTGATTAGACTTTTATTATTTTCAAATTGTTCTTTTATTAGAATTTTTTTAGGTTTTGTTTTTGTCTCATTGAAACTATGTTAGGTGAAAGACCTCAACTATTATTGTTTTATTTGTTGACTTTGCTAAAAATTGTAACATGCCGATTAAAATAATTAATTACTTAAGTGAATTCACAAATATCTAATCTGATGGCCATAATCTGCTTATTGCTCAACACAGAAATGCTCCGCATAAATAAAGCGTGGAATCTTGCAATTAATTAATTTAGTTCTAATTAAAAAGAATAAAATTATATGTAATATACCAGCTACCAAAGACTAGAGCCGATATAACATGCGCATTAAAAATAGTTGTCTTTCAAACATCAACATGCCAACGCAAATCACAATGTATGTCCTATTTGTGATATCGCTGTCTTTCTACATCACGAGCTTAGATTTCTATCAGGCTTTGAAAACAAGTGCAATCAATTTTCAACTTATAAACAAAAAGCATACAATATTATAGGAACTATTTTTTTTAACTATAACCAAATTGTCTCGACTTTCTATCATAAAATAATTGACAGAAAAGGATATAAAGAACCGACTTTTTTAATTTCGAAAAGCTCGCTTTGATGACCGGTTCAAATAGTTTCGCATATTTCCAACTCCAGTGTTCCACAAAATCTAATGGTAACTCTACAATAAGAAAAGGAAAGATTATAGTAGGTAACAGGCAGCAAAGCATGCTGCCTCATTTTATTATGTTATATCAACTAGTGAAAACGCTTCAAGTGTGTCCTACGCTCATGAATTACAATTACTGGCTTTGATCTGAGATGGGATACCAAAGACTGGAGCCAATATAAAAACGCTTCAAGTTTGTACCACGCTCATCAGAGGTTTTTTCCTGCACAATAAATAATACAAAACATAAATACAAATCAGATAGTTGACGACAACCTTAACCGCTAAAACATACCCTAAAGACATCAATTAAAAACATCAGATTTCTACAATTTATAATATTAAACACAGCTTAGCTTCTGAGCTTTGATATAAATGGTAACAATGGCTTACCATAGCCTATGGAGCACGTTGTTACGTCAAATATATATACAATCCCACGCAGAGAGGGACTCAAGCCTAGACCTCTCAGAGCATTTTCTGTAGTAGACATAACCAACACAAGAAAACAAATTATTAGGAAATTAATGTTGGATAATAAGCAGGCAACGGCTTGCTTCCAAGAAGACAGCTCTACCAGATTTTCTGTCACCTCATTCATGCCTCATTTTTTTCTAAATAGTCAAAAACTTAAAGTGAAAGTCAATTCAAAATCCAAACAATATTAAACTAGTTATGCAAAAGAATCAGAAATTTATCCTTTCTGGGAAAAAAGTTATGCAAGACGATGTACACACCACTTTTTAAAAATGTTGTTTACTATTAAAAACTAGTTATCAAAGGAGATACAAAAAATTATAATTTAATTTTAATTTTAAAAAAAAAAACATTAAAAATCTAGAAAGAAAATCTCACAAATCACTAGTTTACCTCATTTTCAAATTCCTAATAGTTTACCTACTTTAGGTGTCAGAAAGTGAAGCTTATTCTGAAATTGTTGATTTCAATGTCAAGTTTGGTAAAAAAGTGTAACCCATTATTGTGAGATGACCCACTTAGAGTCATTAATGAAGAATATTGATTTGTTTTGTCAAGCATCAGGTGCAAGGTTGTCTAGAACTAAATCAACCTTCCTTGGGTGGAAGGAAACACCTCCAGATTGGTTTGGTACATATGGGTTTTAATGGGGGGTCCTAACAAATTGGTAAGGTACTTGAGAATCCCTTTTGCTATCAACCCCAATCTCAAAGAGATGTGGAATTGGGTTTTATTGAGAAGAAGCTAGGAGGGTGGAATAGACAGTATCTCTCCTTAGTTCACAAGATTTAGATCTACCAAAAAATCTTATCCTCCTATAGTGTTTATTTTGCTTCAATATGGTTTTTCAATAGTTATCAAGTTAATGATAATAAAAAAAGGATAAGAAGTTTCCTGTGGCCAGATGGGAAAGGTAAAAGGAAGATACACTCGATTAAATGGGAGTGGTGTTGTTTAAGAAAGGCACATGGTGGCATTGGGCTAAAGCATCTTAGGCTACAAGGAATCACCTTGGCAGACAAGAGGATCTTAAATGCATTGGAAGGTAATGAGCCATGTAAAGTTCTAGTGAGAAACAACATCCTTTTGGTAGTACCTAAGCAAGCTAAGGCTTGGAAGCTACTGCCCCTGAATGACATCCTCCTTAGCAAGCACCTTGTGATTCCAATGAGGTTCGTTGTTTCTAGAAGCCTTTGGAAGTTGTGGGAACTACCACAGCATAATGATCAATTCAAAATGAGCAACATAACACTTAAAAACAATCTAAAATATCAAACTCGCAGTTCTATTTGGTGGAACATGGATCATAATGGTAAAAATCTTGCCTTGTTGCAAGGCTTCTCTTCTAAACATTAGAATAAAAAAGGCATTAAAACTTTTGGGGATATATTAACTAATGGGAATCTTAAAAGTTGGCATAGCCTAGGGGAAGATTTTGATCTACTTGAGTCTAATATAAGAACCTACTCTACCCTTTTGGAGGCATGCAAAAATGCATGTTTTCTCAGGAATGTGGAGGAAGAGTTTGATCCTGTTAATAGTATTGTTTGGAAAGATGGCTATGCTCCTATTAATATTAAAGCTAAAAAAAATTACAATGATCTTGTTAATAATGTATCTATTATTGAGCATGTGGATAATTGTTGGAGGTTAGTGTTAAGTGATAAAGATTGGAAAAAGCATCTTTCTCTTGTATGGCACCATTCTATGGAGCCTAAGAAGGCATATTTTAGATGGCTAGTCATATTGCAAAGAATTCCATTTAAGACTAACTTTACTGATGTTGATATATGTAGTATATGCATGACTCTTGAATTTGTTAAACATATCCTATTTTATTGCTTTTATGCTCAAAAAATTTGAAAACTATTCTATCATAATTTGAAAATCTAGAATAATTATGGAAAAATTGTATGGCATCATGTTTTATTCTCTTATTTAATGTAATTTTTATTGCAAGCTATTTTGGAACTACTTATCTAATGAGATCATGTGGCACATTTTGAAAGTGATAAATGATGATAAATTTGAGGGAGAGAAGAGAGCACTTACTCAGTCTTCCAAAAGACTGACTTTCTCTAATGTTGTAATGTAGGTCTCAATCCACTTGGAGATATCAATGGTGAAATTCATGAGGCTGATAACTGAAGACACAATAACCATTAATAGGGAGGAGGTTGGGTGTAGTCACACTTGTCACTTGAAGAGTGAAGAAGTTGAGATTTTTTGGAGGGTATTTGATGAACTCCAAAGAGCAGTCGATGAGGTAGTCGGTCCAGGGAGACAAAGAGGACCATAGTATTTGAACCCTCAAGGAGAAGACTTGGTGAATGATGATGTAGAAGAAGTTATGTCTAATGAGAAAATGCTTGAGGATGATGGCATCCAGAGTGGAAATGAGGCTAATAGTGGGGGAAACAATGGTCAATAGGTTGATATGTGCATATTGCCATCTTTTTGTACAACACTATATATGTGATTTTGTGTATACTTGATGGTGCATATGGGTTATATACTCAAAAAAAAAATGCAAATTTTGTATGGATCCAACTAAATGCCTATAAATAGTATGGTTGATAGCATCATAACTGTTATCTAATGATATAGAGTATGTAATATGCTTGTAAGTCGTCCGAAAAAAAGAAAAAACTACATTGATAATACTATGTAACTGCTATCAAACTATGTTTAATACATAAAAAGATGTTAATGCTATCTCATAATTATTTCCCATTTTAACATAATCTATATAAAATTGTATCTAATGTAATTCAAAGTAAAAGAAAAAAAACATTTTATCTAATAACTAACAATCCAAACATACTACCAAAAGTGTGCAATTTAAACATGACCTTCTCTCTAGACCTGGAGCTATAGAAAAAAGTATTGTGCTTATTCTAGTTGTTCTCACAAAATATGTGCAGTTTAAACATGACCTCTCTAGATGTAGAGTCGTGGAAAAAGGTATTGTGCTTATTCTAGTTGTGTTCTCATTATGAAAATTAATAGATGTTAGGATAATGGATAAACTGAAATAATAATTTATGCTACGAAAACTCAGGACTCCTTTAAACAAGATCCGACTAAATAAAATGATATTATATTCAATAATTTTTTTGAACTTTCATATTCAATTCTATAGGATTATAAACTGAAGTCAACTCACAATAGCTAGTGAAAAGGTTGGCAAGATTTAAATTAGATTTTTTATTTTTTTTATTTAAATTTATTGTTCAAATTCATATGTAGAAACAACTCAAAAATTCGTGTAAATGAACTTTTATAACAAATGAAAGACTTACTATATAAATTAAATCTTAAAAAAAAAATAGTAAAATCAAACTATAATCATAAACAAATATTAGCATAATCATTTAAAAAAATTATATAGTAGTGTATCCAAATATTAACCTTACATTTGCATTAACTTTTAAAAAAATTGATAGTGTACATATACAAGTTACATGGCAATCGAATTTAATCTTTAATGGGATGTGATCCATTAAACAAAATAGTATAGTGTGTATAAATCACAATCATTACGGCAAGAGGCGTTCCCTAAAGTGGCATCACAACCACAACCAACAATCCGTGTACATTCGAAACAAGGACATTTATTTTGACGTTCTGCCGTTACAAGTCAGCTGCTGGCATTGGAAGAGGCAGTCGCTGGCATTAAGACGAACATGGACGATGACGTTAAAGACGAATATGGATGATGACGTTTAAATGAAGAACAGTTACAATAATATGGACAGCTCAAACAGATAAACCACATTGCAAAGGAAGAGTAGCTGATGAACAGTTACTACAAGATCATGAAATATGAAACGTTTGAGGACACTCGGTTCAGGAAGCTTCTTTACTCTATAAATGGGGTGAGTAAAGAATGAACGGGGAATGGAGAGAGAAGGGAAAACTACGCAGCAACCAGGAGAGCTATCACAGGAATGTTTTGATGCCACAAAATGCTATTATTTTCTATCTCATTTTTCCTGTTAGCAGAGTCGGCTAGGAATAAAGGAGACTTAGTGCAATCACTTCTTCATTGGATGTCAATAGTTGATATTCTAAACAGTGAGATAAGTCTTAAGCGCAGTCCTTCCATAGTGTAGTCTCCTTGAAAATGCTAAGTAGCTCCATCCTCAATGATTTATCTGTGTTTCATCTTACAGCAAAATATAGTCTTCATCTCTCATCTTTTCATATTGCAATAACTTTGTCTTGTACTCTATAATATGGAATCCATCGAACAAACGTAGGGTTCCAGGAAACCATCTGCTGGCCGAGACATATTACCTAAACCATCTGGATTAACAAATGATGTATATCTATCATGGCGTCTGTTGAATGATCTCGTGCTGTTCCGGACTAGAATGTTCAAGCTCTGCGTGTATAGTTGAGGCCATTTGATATAGAAACATTTTTGCTCTATCGTCTAATGCTTTTTATCGTGCTTCTTGGTCACCGAGTCAGCCATTTTTTAGTTGAAGATACCGACCTCTTTCATTCGATGTAAGGCCTGTATGGTTGTAACTCATTTCTACACTTTGAATTTAGTAGTTTTCAAGCATAATTGCAGTGAATTCTGAGTCTGAATTTTGTAGGAATTATACAGTCTGGGTGCCGTTAGAATTGTTGTGATTAATGTTCCACCATTGGTATGTCTACCACTAAGGACTAGAATGTTCAAGCTCTGTGTATATAGTTGAGGCCATTTGATATAGAAACATTTTTGTTCTATCGTCTAATGCTTTTTATCGTGCTTCTTGGTCACCGAGTCAGCCACTTTTTAGTTGAAGATACCGACCTCTTTCATTCGATGTAAGGCCTGTATGGTTGTAACTCGTTTCTACACTTTGAATTTAGTAGTTTTCGAGCATAATTACAGTGAATTCTGAGTCTGAATTTTGCAGGAATTATACAATCTAGGTGCCATTAGAATTGTTGTGATTAATGTTCCACCATTGGTATGTCTACCACTAAGGAGAACGCTTGCAAGCCTTGGGAACAAGGGAGCATGTGATGAAGAGATGAACTTGGCTGCGTCTGGATTCAATTCAGGATTAAATGCCATGATTGATGGACTCAAATCTCTGTTTTCTAGGCTTCAAACTGCTTATCTCAATTATAACAATCTGATTTCTCAGTTAATGAATATGGTATTTTACATTCTTATGGTTAATAGCAATCCAAATGTGCTTATGTCTAGAAGTTTTACAATATTAACATATGGCTAGAATAATGTCTAATCTTGCAATTCTTTATTACATGCCAGACTTCAAGGTGATTGCAAAAGGTTGTTGTGGGACGGGTACCTTAGAAGTTGCCTTCCTGTGCAACAAATTTAATCCCTTTACATGTCCTGATACTTCCAAATATCTCTTCTTTGATTCCATCCACTTCACTCAAAAGGCATACGAAATCATTTATAATGTATTTTTAACCAGAGATGTTTCTTAACTGTTAGGAAATTGAGGTTTGCAATATAGTTGGGTTTACTATTATTTGTAATTTCCTTTTTTCTTCAACAATGACATAATCTATGCAATTTTCTCTCCATTTTAACATTATATCTGTGCCTGTGAAATGAGGCCATAACTATGCAAACTGAGAGAAGTGTGATGGTGGTAGAGGTGACGGTGTGTAGGTCTGGTGTGTAGTAGACCGAGTCATCCATGGCGTGTTCTTTGTAATGGTGGCGGCAGATCTAATGTTCGAAATATTTGAATTTTCCATTTTACCAATTTTAAACCATTTTGGCATCTACAAAGAAGGCATGAATATTAGCGTAGAGGAGGAGGGAACTTGCATTTCTTGATGTACAAATTGGGCATGCAATCAGAGGTAAAATGGATGTATATATGTGAGAATTTTTAAGGAATCAAAACTCCTGTAAGGTGCAGTTTTTATTGTTTCAATCTAGGAATAATAAGTGGCAGCCTGAGATTGATTTCAAGTGCTTTTGATTCCATATTTTTTCAATTTCAAAATGATGTGCTAGGTAGAGTTTGTACAACAACGCCATCAATGCCAAGAAAAAGTGAAGATGGGAAGCCTATGTAGATAGGCGTGAGGACAAATTAAAGGTCGATTTAGGTATGCAAATGTAATAAAGTGATTTTATTTAATGGGTCATTGTTACTATATAATTTATTAATAATATAAATTTTAATGAATATTTCTCAACAAATAAAATATCTTAACTTTAAGGATAAAAGTATAAGAATAAATTTTTTAACTGATTGAGAAATTCAAATAAAGTTATAAAAATATTTAATGTTGTTCAAAGATCCAGTCAAATATATTTTATGATGTGCATGCACTTCAAGTGTGGTGCGTAGTAACTCTCTATGGATGGGTTTTGGACTAGAACCTCTCCAATGGCTATTAGGTTTCACAAATGTGAAAATACTACGAATTTTTAAAATTTTCTAAATGATCTTAATATATGACCACTTGAGTATTTGTAATTTATATAGAATTCAATGAAAAGTCCACTATCATTGATGTTGCGATAAGTTATTAAAGAGCTTGTGATTTGTGAAGGATTAAGTGATTTTGAGCATAACTATTTTAGTGACTATATTAAATACTTTTAGTCACTATGATTTTAATGTTTATATAAAGATTAATATTGGACTTCATTAATTAATTAAAACCTTGTTGAATCTTATTAACTATGGAAGTGAAACAACTCCCCCTCTCTCTCTCACACACACAAACATCTAACTTTATATGTATATTTTTGTGTCGGTGTTTTTGTGTGTGAGTTATAATGTTATTATGGATTTTAAGATGACAACTTACTATTCATTGGATAGTGATAACTAAGTTTTTAGGATTAAGATACCACTTACCTTGCAATTTTATGCATATTTTATGTCTTTAACATACATGGAAAGTGCCCTTGAACTTGTAGGGTGTAATTAGAATTTAAAGAGTTTGTTCTTATCAAAAATATTAAATTAATATAGTTATTAATAAGCAGGTAGGAATGATGAGGATGGTAAGGGCATTGTCCTTAATGTATTTGATTCAATTGTAAAAAGGTTATCCTCAAGGGTAGTGTATTCTTATATTAATAAATTTATATTATTCTATTGTGTTAATAGATATAAGATATTCTATTTAAACATGAAGCAATTTAATGATCAAACAAAATCAAAGAGATTTGATTAAACAAAAAAATCAAAATCAAAGAGATTTCATGAAACAGAAAAATCAAAACAAAGAGATTTGATGAAACAAAAAAATCAAATCAAAGAGATTTTAAAAAAAAAAATCAAAATCAGAGAGATTTGATGAGAAACAAAAATCAAAGATAAATCATAGAAGATAGAAAACTATTGAGAATAATAAAAAGAGATAAATTGAAGAAATCAATACAACGAGTACAAATAAGTGTGTTGATTAAGATGCTAATTTGGAATAAGAGATGTCCATTAAAATTTAAAAAGTGTAAATTTTTGGGTTCTATTAAGCATCAATAATTCTAGATGACAACAAATGGGTGAATGTAAGGCACTTAAGATTTAGACTAAAATTTAGAGTTTAATTATGGTCAAGCTTAAGGTTAGGGTTTGTGTGAAAGTTTAAGTAGGGTAAGCATTAGTGTTAGGGTTAGGATTAGGATTCAATTAGAGTTACAATTTAACTAAAATTAAGATTACAAATAGTGTCAAGATCAGGATTAGGGTTAGGGTTAGAGATAGAATTCTGATTGGATTAGGGTTATGGTTAGGGTTAGGGTTAGGATTAGTTTAAGATTATAAATATTGTTGGGGTTAAATATAAGGTAAAAATTAAGGTTAAGGTTAGGGTTAGAGATAGAACTAGGATAAGTGTGGGGATTTATGTTAGGAATAGGGTTAAGATCAAGAATTGAGTTATGATTAGTGTTAGGGTTAGAAATAGGGTTACAATTAGTGTGAGGATTAGAGTTAGAGATAAAAATTAGGAATCAGGTTAGGATAATGATTACTATTAGGCTTAGGGTTAGGGTTAGGATTAGGATTGAGATTAGGGTTAAGTTTAGTGTTAGGGTAAAGGTTATATATAATTAGGAATCAAGTTAGGATTAGGGTTAGAAATAGAATTAAGATTAGGTTTGGGTCGGGGTTAGTGCTAGGATCAGGGTTAGGGATATGGTTAGGATTAGAGATAGGGTCAAGATTAGGGTTAGAGATAAAATTAGGATTAGGGTTAGGGTTTTTGATAGGATTAGGTTTATACTTAGGCTTAAAGATGGGGTTTGCGATAGGATTAGGGTTAACGATAGGGTTAGAATTAAGGTTAGGATTAGGGTTAGAGATAGAATTAGGATTTTGGTTAGGTTTGCATTATGATTAGGGTTACTTCCTAAGGGTTAAGGTTGTGACCAAAGAAAATTATGATTAGGGTTAGAATTAGGGTCAAGATTAATGTTAGGATTAGAGACAAGAATAAATTTAGAGATAATGATAGGATTAGGGTTAAGGTTAGAGATATAATTAGGATTAGAGTTGGGGTTTGTGTTAGGATTAAGGTTAATCTTAGTATTAGGTTTAAAGATAGGGTTAGAGTTAATGAATATAAGTTAATTGCTTAAATTAATGTTATGGTTAGAGTTAGGATTAGGGTTAGGATTAGGGTTAGGATTAGAGTTAGGGTTAGAGATGGGGTTAGGATTAGGGTTAGGGTTAGGATTAGAGATAGCATCATGGATACGATTAGGGTTATGATTAGAGATAGAATTAAGATTAGGGTTAGGGTTAGAGATAGTGTTACGATTAGGGTTAGGGTTGTAGATGAAATTAGGATTAGAGTTAGAGTTTGTATTAGGATTAGGGTTAAGCTTAGGGTTAGGGTTAGAGATATGTTACAATTAAGGTTAGGGTTAGGGTTAGAATTAGGGTTAGGACTATAAATGGTGTTAGGATTAGGATTATAGTTATGCTTAGGGAACTAGACATAGAAATAGGATAAGTGTTCATATTTATGTAAACCATAGTTTAACTCTAACATTATTTTAATTTTAACCATAGTTTAACCCTAACACTAACTCAAAGATTTTCCCTAATTCAACCCTAACCCTAACTCAAAGGTTTTTCTCTAATTGAACCCTATTGTAACCTTTACCCCAACCCTAATTAAACTTGAGCCTCAACCCTAATAAAAGTTTGAACCTAACCATGTCTAAACCCTAACCATAACTTATATTAAACTTTTATATTAAATATACTAAAATATTATTATTTATCTAATAATACAATAAAATAATATTGTATAATTATATATTAATTCATGTTACGTGTTGTGCCACAAATGCTACTAGCTTATCTATCTTAATATATTAATTTATATATTATACGCTAAGAGATATCATTATCGACATTTTTTAAATTGAAAAAAAAGAAAAAAAAATACGCCTCCAAAATGATATCTCTTGGTGTATAATATATAGATTAATATATTAAGATAGATAAGCTAGTTAAAAGGAAAACTCTTTTCCAACTATATATTTGATATTTTAGTCTCGAAATTGTAAATGCATGCAAATTAAATTTCTATCATTTGATTGTCTCGCCAAGTGGTGACGCCGATCTTTGGAAATTTCAACCGTTAATAATTTTCACCTATATTTCTCTTTTAATTCAATCTCCTTGACTCGACATAAGTCATTTCGAAGTTTCGTGTAAATAAATGTAAGAAATTTGCAATCCCAGTCAAACATAAAGAATGACAATGATATACAAGATTTTCTTTCCTCACAAAACATAATATATCAACTATTTATTTTTGACCTATTTAGTGAGTGATCAATTTATTAGTGTCTCGTAAGATAGGATATTATAGTCTTTACTTTTTAAGTATGAAGTTTTATAAAATTTATGTTATGTTGTTGTGTTATATGGTTTTAAGAAAATTTATCCAAAAATTTATTGAAGGAAAATTCAAGGTCAGCAATTCATCGTTATGAAAAATTCACCGTCAAGTAAAATTCATTGTCACTAATTCATCGCAACAGAAAATTAACCGCATTAATATTTTTTAATATTTTTTAAAGTAAAATATTAATGCGGTTAATTTTCTGCCATGCTGAATTGCCGACAGTGACTAAATCCTTCGATGAATTGTGGCGATGAATTTGCCCCATGTTATATATTTTTTAAAAATAATGAGATTTTATTTTGATGATTAAACTATGCTAAGGAAAACATTTTTATTGACGAAAATACTAAAGAATAAGTTAGCTAAATGATATATTTATCAAATTAGTTTTTTTCAATATTTTGTAATGTTTATAGTTTTTCAAAAATAAAGTGTTATTTATTATTATAAAAAATGTTATAAAATTAATTTATGAAATGTTTGATTGATTGTGAAAAAAGTAATTGAAATGAAAAGTCTACAAGATAATTGAAAGGTTGCATAAAGTCTTAGGTCTAACCTCTTCTTATATGTCTTTTAATTGTTTTTCAATTGTGACTTTTATTATTTTCTAGTTGTTGTATTATTAATTTATTTTTAACTTTTGTTTTGTGTCATTGAAACTATATTAGGTAAAAGGCCTCGACTATTATTGTTTTATTTATTGACTTTGATAAAAAAAATTGTAACATGCACATTAAAATAATTAATTACTTAACTGAATTCACAAATATCCAATCTGATGGCCATAATATGCTTATTGCTCAATACAGAAATGCTCCGTATAAATAAAGCGTGGAATCTTGCAATTAATTAATTTAGTTCTAATTAAAAAGTATAAAATTATATGTAATATAACCAAAATAGTTGTCTTTCAAACATCAACATGCGCAACGCAAATCACAATGTATGTCCTATTTATGATATCGCTGTCTTTCTACATCACGAGCTTAGATTTCTATCAGGCTTTGAAAACAAGTGCAATCAATTTTCAACTTATAAACAAAAAGCATACAATATTACAGGAACTATTTTTTTTAACTATAGCAAAATTGTCTCGACTTTCTATCATAAAATAATTGACAGAAAAGGATATAAAGAACCGACTTTTTTAATTTCGAAAAGCTCGCTTTGATGACCGGTTCAAATAGTTTCGCATATTTCCAACTCCAGTGTTCCACAAAATCTGATGTGTAACTCTACAATGAGAAAAGTAAATATTATAGTAGGTAACAGGCAGCAAAGCATGCTGCCTCATTTTATTTATGTGATATCAACTAGTGAAAACGCTTCAACTGTGTCCTACGCTCATGAATTAAAATTACTGGCTTTGATCTGTGAGATGGGATACCAAAGACTAGAGCCAATATAAAAACGCTTCAAGTTTGTACCACGCTCATCAGAGGTTTTTTCCTGCACAATAAATAATACAAATCATAAATACAAATCAGATAGTTGACAACAACCTTAACCGTGAAAACATAACCTAAAGACATCAATTAAAAACATCAGATTTCTACAATTTATAATATTAAACACAGCTTAGCTTGTGAGCTTTGATATAAATGGTAACAATGGCTTACCATAGCATATGGAGCACGCTGTTACGTCAAATATATATACAATCCCACGCAGAGAGGGACTCAAGCCTAGACCTCTCAGAGCATTTTCTGTAGTAGACATAACCAACACAAGAAAACAAATTATTAGGAAATTAATGTTGGATGATAAGCAGGCAACTGCTTGCTTCCAAGAAGACAGTTCTACCAGATTTTCTGTCACCTCATTCATGCCTCAGATTTATTTCTAAATATTCGAAAAGTTAAACTGAAAGCCAATTCAAAATCCGAACAATGAATAAATTTTCTCTCGGAGAGGCAGGTTTGGACGTGATAAAGAATCCAGTCTCGGACAGGAGAGGGGTCCACGAGAAACTAACCAAATTCGCTCAGAGGCAGGGGTGATAAGCAAACTGGCAATCACAGAGCCATGAATAGTCTTGCGATCACCAGGAGGCCTTGCGAAGCCTCAAATGGTCTTGCAGGTGATGTCCATGCTACTCTTTAGAGTCATAGAGCTTAAAGAGACGGTAATTTAATCATATTTTAGAATAAAAACCCAAAATAATAAATAACCTGCAGTCCATTTGGTTTTGCAGGGGATCCTTCGTATAATATTTTATACAGTCATAAAGCTTAAATAAACGATAAATTGTTAGTTATTTTGGAATCAAAGCACCTGGGGGCTATTTACGCAGTCCAAAGGGAAGCAATCATGAACAATCCAATTTTACAGGGAAGCTCACAATCATCACGTAATTTGAGAAACCTACATTTAGTTTGCAACGGTATAGTCTATGGTACATTCTACAGTCTATAGTGGGCTGCATGATAAACCACCCGATGGCTTGGCAAGCAGTGGTAAACAAGCTAAAAGATAGGTTGGCTATGAGAAGCTTATGCGGATCTTCGATTTTAGCCTCTACAGTCCAGAGGGGTCCTGCTTGGGGCTGAGGGAACCCGGGCTACATAAACGACTTGGATGGGGGCAAGAGGATTCTCTACAAAACTAAGAATACGCTATTAGGGCTGCGCCAGGCAGAAGAGAAACCATCCAAGACTATGCTTTGGGTACAACAGCCAAAGTAAACAAGAAAACACAAATAGTTATCACAATATACACCTATCCGGGTAACCGTAACGCTTTGATCGTGCTCAACGGTTACCGTCCTCGATTCAGTATCGATAACAACTCCTGCAACTACGAGGGAATCCTTCAGACGCTCCATCTCTGCTCTCTGTCTCTCCGGGTGGTAAATGCCTGTAACTTGAAAAGTACTTCTCTGCGACATTTCTGTGACATCGGACTGATTCCCTAATTTTTGAGTTCCAAAATGCAGTAACGCTACCTATGGTTGGAAAGCATGCTTCTTATGTTGATTCTCTAGGGACGATGCTTGTACCAGAGGAAATTGGGCATTAAAAATGAGCTGGAATTTATAATTCAAAGTCAAATTAATCTAACAATTTCGATATAGGTCTTTTCAAAAATCGGAACGACACGACAGCACTTGACCCAATTTGAAAGAAGAAATCAGATCTCAGCTTTGGTGCTAGATTGACGGGGACGAAAGTGAATAAATTGAATTTAAAATAAATAATTAAGAAGATGGAATGCTTTTTGAATGTCGGCATAAACGCGTTTTTGACAGAGTGCAGTGTATCCAAAACAAATGTAATAGTAAATGAAATAGCTGTATATCATAATTCTACACGGTTTTTAGATGATTAAATTCCGTCTTGGAAGAAGAGTTAGTACAAGAGCTAATCTTATGTCAAATTGTACGCTTAATTTCTTCTAAAACCAATCTTATCTTTTGATACGGTGACACGCAACCTGAATATTGATTAAAAGCTACCCAGTCCTCACATGAGCATATTTTCATTGTACTTCAAAAGAAAACAGTGGCGTTGAGAATGTGCGGTATTAAATATGATTAAACCTCACTTTGATACATGTAGAACAGATGATTGTCAGTGTTTGGATAGTATTTTACAACCAAAAGCTAGATATGGTGGGCTGTGAATGTTTAGAGCTTGAAAATCGATCAGACAATAAATTTTAGGCGCATCTTTTACTTCAAAATGGACAGGTATATTTGATCTTAGATTCTCACTGATCTTTTTCGTTCTTACTGTCCTAGGTATACTAGAATAGTTGGCTCCAGCAACCAATAATAGCAACGTGGGTGGATTTGACGAGTGTATGAAGTCAGTCTTTGAAGAACGTACAAGATTTTGCATGAATCTAATAAAATGTACGCTGAATCAATGTCCCTTCCGAAAAGTATCAAAAGTAGTATTTTGCTGGCGAAAACTATGCCAGGCTGTATTGGCTGTATTGAAAATTTAGGAGTAAAATTTTGTGAGCATCTTTGACTTTAAAATATAGATAAATATTATTTGGTCATGGAGAGTTCTAACGAAACCAAGATTATGGAAGGGATTGTGGGGTCCAATACTAGACCACGACGGGGAAGTAGCTGTAGATCGCCCAACATGAGCGGATCATATCTTTTTCTTTGTAGAATCTGTTGCGAGGAAATAAAGTTGCTTGATCTGTGGTTATGGATATGGAAAGGAAAGAAAAGGAATGAAGTTGCTTGATCTGTGGTATGGGATATGGAAAGGAAAGAAAAGGAAAGGTCCTAATATGAGGCATACATATCTTACCTCTGCAAGATTTGAACTTCTGATCTTTCTTTCAAGAGTGCAAGTTCTCCACCATTAGGTCAACTCAGGTGAACTATTAGTATCAGTGGTGCATTTTTTTGGTTGCATGGTCTTTGATGTGTGAGATGGGATACAAACAACCAATATGAATGGGAATAAATCTTTCTTTCAAAAATAAAATAAAATTGGTGATTGTATTATCTGTTGTAAAGTAAAGGTAAATACAGTTTCTCTTAATTAATTTTAGATTAATTTAATAAATAAATAAATATATAATTATAAATTAGTGTAATATTTTAAATATTTTTATTTAAAAGATGTTAAGAGATATATTTTTAAATATAAAAAATGTTTATTTTACTTAAGAGTTATTTTATTCTATTTTACAACTATTTTATTTATTATATAACTATTTCATTTATATATGTAGACATATTCATTGTTTGGATGATTTTTATTTTGTTCTCATCATTAATATATATTTTAAAATTTTGATGGTATATTATGATGATTAAATTGTGATATTATTATTGTAGTCACCAAAATTCAATTCTTATGTTTGCAAAAAATGTGCCTTTGTTGAATCATTGAGGTTGAAGCTATTAAGCTCATATGTTTGAACTACTCATATTAATGAAGTGCTTGAGAATGAGAGGTGATGGTCATTTGTTAAGACTAAGTTAAAAAAAATCATATTACCAATCAAAAAATAAATAAATAATAAAATTTTCATTAAATAAAAAATAATTTATGATGAGAGACTAATAGAATCTGATAGATATAAATTAAAACTTGTCATATAATTAATAACAGTTTTTATAATATTTTAATCAATTGATTTTACTATCATGTGAATTATGAAAAGAATAAAATATCTCTAATGGAATTCATTAAAACTCCTATTTATTATATATATTATGTACACACAACCTTACCCTGCTTCCATTGAAGAATGTCTTTTAGACATGATTACAACATTTCTATCTATGTATCAGATCATAACCATTAAAATAAACACTAAACTGAACGGAAAGACAGATAATTTTGAAATCAGAGGCGTGCGGGCCAGGCAATCAAGCAAAGGACAAACAAGTACGCATCATTCATCTCAGTGCATTTCGGCTTCCATTTAATAACGGTCAATGACCGTTATGACTTTCTTGGGAAGAGGTTTGAGTGTTGCTTTGCTCTACATTTTACCGCAAAATTTTTAACGTACAATTATTTTCCTTTGCCCTAATTATCATATTATCCATTAGGAGTAAGGGTTTTTAAGAACTGCGCTTATCTTTCCATCTCTTTACGGGGTCGTACTAGAATCTACTCACATTGCACAAAACCTAAGATCAAGTTTGTTTCTTGTTTTTGATAGTAGAATCTTTTATGTTTTTAGTCTTGGATTTAAGATGTCTTCCAATTCTTGTTGCCTTCCCTGATTTCAAGACTAGAAATCGACTTTCTAAATCTCTTCGAGTGCGTATAGAAATTTGATGGTGTGGAAGTTGCTTCTTGTGTTGTATATGAGCATCCAATCAAGCATCCAGTCTCTTCTTGTTTTCAGCTGGGAATTTGATACATGGAGGAAGCTATTGTGCTCCCACTGGAAAGATATAGAAATGAAGGCTCAATATGTTGTGGTAATCAAGATAATCTTTTTCACTTGGTATTCATTTAAAGAATAAAAAATTAATAAAATGATGAATGGTGGTAGATATATCAAATAGCAAGTCAATGGATGTTGTTGCTTGCTAGTAGATATACCTAGCACCTTTGCGCATTTTCCTTGCATTACCATGACTTGTTTGATACATTTGTGACTTTCCACCTTTGTTCCTTTTACATTAAGGAACACTAACAACATGATTGTGGATTTCTTACAAATAAAATCATCCTTTTATGCTACCATTTACAACAAAAAATAACCTTTGCATGTGAATTGAAGAGCTAAACAAGAATTTGGAAGTGTTTTTGAAGTGAAGAGTAAGTGTTTTGTAAGATAATTGTATCTTTGAATAGGGAGTCATAAGTGCAAGTGGGATAGACAACATCTTAGGTATTTTGAAAGTGGAAAAGATTTGAAGATAATTAGTTTAGGCACATTATCCTTTTACCTTATATTTTCTATCATTTTTCACATAAATAGAATGGTTTATTATGTCATTATTTATGTTAGACTACTACATGGTCTCTTAGAATTTTAATTTTATAAAAATATATAGTATAACTTATATGTTTTTTATTAATTATCAATAATATACATGAAAATATGAATGAAATGATAGAAAAAATAATACCTAAAAAATTTAAACACCCTATTCTAGATGCCACAATATAAATAGTCCTCAATTGGGATTCCTTTCAATATAATATAAAAGTTATAATCCTGGAAAGAGAACAAATTATCCCAAGTTCAATACAATATTGTCTTTTTCAACCTATGCTCTTCTAACTTGAACAATGAGCTACACATATCTTCAGTAAGCTAAAAACAATATCTTCGTCAAATTATATTTCTTTCATGAGGAATCAATTAGACAAAAACAAAGAATAATAGAACTTGAATTCCAAAAGTTAGCTTTGACATATCTATCCTTAGGATGTGATATCTATTCTTAATGGTTTTCTTATTTAAAGATCTATAACCTATGCACATTCTCATTGTGTCATCCTTCTTTTCCACCAGAATTATAGAAGAGGCAAATGGACTAGAGTTAATCCTTATGAACCCCATGTCAAGAAGATCTTGGATGGTTTTCTCTATAGCCTCCTTATAACACCTTGGATGATAGTCGGGTGTAGTAATTATAGGTTTGACACCTTGTTCTAACTCAATGAAATGTTCAAACCCTCTATTTGGTGGTAACCCTAGAGGAAAATCATTGAAATTAAGATTATACTTATCAATAATTTATTAAATTTTAAATTTTTTTTTACCTTGCTTCTTGGAAGAGCCTCTAGTGTGGATCAAGATTGCTATTTCCCAAGCTACTTGTCTCCTTCTAAAAATTTTCTCCATCCTCTTAGTTGAAACTACTCTTCGAGCTCCATTTGATAGGCCTCTTAACAAGTTTTCTTTATTGTTGGCTTGAAACTTGAACTCCATGGTTTGTGTAGTATCCTCCAATAGAATGTAGCAATTGAACACAAACACAGTTTCAATTTATCTTATTCCAACCACATAAAAATCATCACATACCTCATAGTCACCCAAAGTAATTTTGAGTTGCCAAACTACATGAGTGTAGGGTATAGTAAAACCATGAGCAATAGTGACACTGAAACCTTTGAAACTTTCTATCTTCAATCCTCTCTTGGATACATAATTCCCATCCATAAAGTTGTCTATTACACCACTATCGATGAGGAAAGTTGTCCTATGACTAGCTATAACTCCTTGAACTCTAAATGGATGGTATATAGGTGCTCCAGATAGGGCTGCTATGATAACTCCCTTACTAGTTTCTCTTTCTTCCTTTAAATTTTCTTCCTCTTTGGTATCATGAAACTCATCCTCATCCTTTATATCTGAATCTGAAACCACCTCAATAAAATAAACTTTTCCTTTACCCAAACATCTATGCCCCAGTCATTACTATGTATTTTGTAAATCCTATCTCCCAATGGAAGCTTCCAATTTCTCCTAGATGGAACAAAATTTGAATTCATTTGTCCTAGGTACCTCCCACTCGGACATGCAACCACTATTGCCTTGTTGCAATCTGGTGGTTAATTTAGACTCTCACTCTCCCCTTCCTATGGAAATTTCTCCATATGTTGTGTTTGGTGTTTCGACATCATTCCCTTTGTAGTGTAGCATGGGCCCTTTGGCGGTTAGGAATGGCTATGTTCATGGTGTAGAGAAAATGTTTTTTTTTCTGGGGAGGTTGTGTGTTCTTCCCCAACTAATGTTGTTGTTGTGGCTACAAGCTCCTCCCCAACTGATACTATGGGTGCAGTTGGGGCTTCCATGAACTCTCCTAGGAGCATGTGTGCTCATCCTAGTCCCCAACAATCATTTTTTGATGTTGTGAAGTTTAAAAGGCCAAGGGATGGCTCTATGCATCCCTTGCTGTGTGCAAATGTTGCTCTTGTTGTCTCTCTAAGTAAGGAAGTTGCTGAAAATATTGCTTTTTACTCCAAGAATGCACTTATTTGTAAATTTTTTTGCTTGCAGCCTTCCCTCACTGACTTGCATCTTTGGATTACCAACCATTGGGCTCCTTTGGTTGATGGTCTAATCGAGATTTACCCTTTTGATAAAGGTTTTTTTGTTGTGAGTTTCAACTCTCATGAGGATAGATAGGCTATTTTAGACTATGGTTTGTGGGTTTGGGATTCTCATCCCCTCTCCATTAGATCTTGGGTTCATTTTTTTAACCCTTTGAGTGAACCCTTAGATGTAGTGTCTGTTTGGGTAATATTTCCTTATCTTCCCTTTCAGTTCTAGTGCTCCTCTACCTATGAGGGCATTGGTAATGCTCTTGGTATATTCTTGAAAGCGGATATGGATTCCAATAATTTTACTCACACCTCCTTTGCTAGGATCTTGGTGGAGGTTGATCTTTCAAATGCTCTACCTGGTGAGGTAGTTTTGTAGGTTAATGGTCGTTCATGGTCTCATATCATGGACTATGAGGGTCTTCCTTTTCGTTGCCAATGCTATTTTACTGTTGGTCATTTGGCTCGTGAGTGTTCTCGTGGCTCTTGCCTTGCTTCCTCTTCTACTTGGAGGAAGAAATCACTCTGTGAACACTTAACAATGCACCCTGCTATTGATTATACTTCTTCTAATGAAGACTCAAGGCCTTTTTCTCCAAGTCTATGAAGAAAAATAATATTGATGAGGTGGTTGTTGCTCCTCCTATGGATTCCCCTACTGCCCCTATTCTAGAAAAAGTTTCAAAACCTTTTGTGCATGTTCATTCCGCTTCACATAATTTGATTGTAAAGTTTGCAACTCCTCTTGTGGATACTGTTGTGCGGTCTTTAGATTTGGTTATTCCTAGCCTGGTTTCAGATGCTTCACTTGAAGTAAATGGTGTTCCTCTTGTCTGCTACTCTAGAGGGAAGTCTTCCCCTTCTGATCAAAATTTCAAAATTTTAGTTTCTGATTCTCCTTGGACAATGGTTGGACCAATCTGTTTTGTTGAGTCATTTGGCTCTATTTTTTCATTTTGTAAGGTTTTAAGGCCCTTCTCTTCTTATCTAATCAAAAACATATTTCCCTTGGTCCCCATGGTTCTTCTCTATAAGAAAAAGAAAGTGTTTTTCTTTGGTACATTCTTTGGTGGAAGAATTGAAGGAGTATATTTTTAAAAATTCCCTTTATTTTTCCATGGATTTGGTGGTTTAGATTCATGAAAGATTTCTTTCTTGGGCATGGAGACTTCAAGCTATAATATTATCTTGATTTCTTCATACAAGGTAGTTGGTGGGAATTGCTTAACTAGACCCTTAACAGGCTCTTCAAGGCCCTTAAGGAAGAGGTATATGATCCCTTTTTTCTAACATATCAAGAACTATAACATCAATATTTTGAAATTTCTCAACATACTCATTAATAGAATGTGTTTTCCTCAAATTAGAAAACTATTTAAAATACTCTTCTTCGTCCTTGAGCTCAAATCTATCTATCAAAATTTGACTAAAAGCATCAAAATATTTAATTAGTTGTGGCTTTGAGTGGTCATATCATGATACCACCAGCCATAAGCATCTCCTTCAAGATGCAAAGTTACATATTGTATGACATCTTTCTCTTTCATAGGACTAAGTGTGAAATAGGTCTGCAACTTCTATAACCAAGCTCTAGATGAGATTTTATTTGTTCCATCAAAGGTTATAGGAGCTAAGAATTTATTAATTTTTCTTTTGAGTTCCCTTCCACTAGAATATTGGTGATGTTTGTAACCCCTTACAGTCATCATGCTTTGCATTTGAGTGACATAGTCATTGCAAGGGACTAAATTTCTAAATCCTTCATCCTGATTATCATAAGACACTCCAATGGTTTCTAGCTCTCTTTCCAATTCTTCCATGGGATTGGAAGGGGGATTATATGTTGTAAGATCACATTTAGGTAGGAAAATTTATTTGGAATTCTTAGGAGTGCTTTGTTGAGACTCTGAAGTACTTCCTTTTTCTTAGGTGATACAAGATTTTGACATTTTTTTGCCAGCAATCTCATCACTTCTCTTATCTCTACAATAATATCATCAATTTATTTTTGACTTCTTTGTAAATCCTTTAGGAATTTCCTATGCATTTCCTACATATCATCCATATCTCTACTCTTTGAAATTTCAACGTCAAAGAAAGCTCTTTATTTTTCTCTTATTGCAAATACCTCCTTTCCTTGTCACTTGGTTGCATAACTAATAAGAAAACCTTAGAATGGAAAGATAATTTATCTCTGATACCACTACAATATCCCTCATAAAAATAATTAAATTCAAATTTTTAACCTTTTATTTTTACTTAAACTCAGAAGAGAGCAAACCGGGTTTAATAAAATTTTCACCAAATTACTCCAAATTGATATTAAATAATGTGCAACTAAAATGAAATAACTTGCTATATATTTTATAATTATTTTTACATTATATTGATGCTAATTACAACAATGAACAATAATATACATATAAAATACTCCATAAATCATTAATATTTTTTGTTAACAATAGCAACACAACTGAAACCTAAAATTCCAAGCTATGCACTCTAAACTACACTATTCCTACCAATTGTTTGATGGGTGTTCACCAAAAACTATATTTTTCAATACTAATATAATTTCTGAGTGAAATTTCTTCTATGACCCTTAGAACCATTATCTTTAAGCCCCAATCCCCTTGGTTTTCCATCCTTGGACATTCTTCCTACATCAATTTATCAATATCTATAGGAAAGCAACAAACTGTGAGAAGAAACAATTCATAGAATAATCAAAACCAATAATATAAAGAAATTAAAATATTAAGAGAATTCCTAACACCAACTTGGGTATGAAAATCCCAATGCTTAGGAGAAATATGCTTGTATGCCAAGAAGATAACTCTCGATACCAAGTGTAAATCCATCATCCAAACACTCCAAACCAATTTTCTAGAATAATATCCATTATCTTGCACCAGTATCCAACCAAATAAAAAAATTTGATTTTTCCCAAAAATCCATGCCCACCTTGGACCCGAATAATAATTAATTAATATTTGTTAATTTTCCTCCAAAAATAATTTAATTAATTAATTTTGAAAAAGCAACTTTCCTGGTACATCCACAAGACTTGACTTGCTATTTTAGGGAACTAGGCTTGCTATAAATAGAAAATGCTAAATTTAGAAGGGGGACATGACAAGTCAGGTCCCTCTTAAAGATTTCTTGACCTCAAGAAATGAAGGTTTGGATGGTTGAGAACTTCTGACCCTTCCCATGTTGCATATTCAATCAAAAAATCCTTCCACTTGAGTAAGTGCTCGATGATGCTTCTATTTCTTAGCTTTTTATCTCTTATTTTTAAAACCCTTTTAGGTAACAAGATTAGCTTTCCCTCATCATATAAAGGTGGAATTATAGGAGAAGTCACAATTTTTTGTCCTACCACTTTCTTCAAGTATCAAACATGAAAAAAATTGTGTATTTTGTAGCCCAGTGGCAACTCCAACTCATAGGCTACTTCCCTACCCTTCCTGATGACTTTTTAAGGTCCATAAATTTTGTCTTGATATTTTCCACTACACTTTTCTTTAGTTAAATTTTCCTATATGCTGCAACCTTACAAAAACCAAATCAACAACCTCAAATAGTCCCTCCATTCTCTTTTTATCTACATACAAGTTTGTTGATTTTGAGCATGGTGCAAATTGTATTTGAGAGACTTTAAAATATCCTAACTTTATTAGATAAATTTGTTTGATGTAGGGGCTCTACTATATAAAAACAATAAATCAACAAAATAAAGAGAATCATAACCATAAATATATTGAAAGGGAGGTATTCCAATGGACATGTGATGTGAGGTGTTATAGAAATAATACCCTAAATGTAACCATTTCACCAAAAAACCTTGTTGATTTGAAACATAATTTCTCAAATATCCTTCTATCTATTAGTTTATAATTTTTGTTTGCCCATCCATTTGGGGATGATAGCTTGTGTTGGGTGTGAGCTTTGTGCTTGTCAAAAGAAACAAATCCTTCCAAAAAGAGATAATAAACATTTTGTCCCTATCATTAACAATATTCCTTGGTAAACTATGCAATGTAAAAATATCTCTAATGAATAATTCCACTACTTGAGATGCCTTAAATTTAGATGTCATAGGAAAGAAATTTGCATATTTTGTTAATGATAATTCTTCCAATCCTCTTTTTATTTTTGTAGACAATTTTTTTAATCCTTCATCTTCATTAATTCTTAGTGTAGAATCATTTATTGAAACCCCTTTTTATTCCCACTTCTTTAGATTATGCGATGTCTCATCTTCTAGTATTTAATTTCAACAAGTCTCTTCTTGTTTTTCATGTTTATCTTTATTCAATAACCTCTTGGTAAGTATACAAAATTTATTTGTGAGTCCTGTGTTGTAAGAAATATGCTTGATAATATAAATTTCCTCTTTGATGATATTTATTGTATAACTATTATCACACCATATTTGCCTTTAGATATTGTCTATCATGACTCTTGACAAGGTTCTAGATTTCTTTCACCTCATGACATGATAAAAATATTGTGATTCTAATATCTTGAACCTTGATAAAATTTCAAAGGCATACATAATGAGACTTATTCCCTCATCTATCTTCTTATAGTGAAAGTTTTTTCTATATATACTATTAATATAATCCTAAGGGTATGTGTAGGATCATGATGGGCCAAAAAGTGGCAATATGATGGGTATGTGGCTAATGACTTTTTTTAACCCAAAATTGATGAAATGAAAAGGGTTTTTAGAGGAGATTCTCATATTTCCACTGGTATAAATTATTCTTTACTTTGAATTTAATAAATTATTATTATTCATTTTCTATTGAATTACGACTAAAGTCCTGATTGATGGGCTGATTGAAAAACATCTATAGCTTTCAAACACTATCATATTTTTTGAACCTGAAACATGTGTCACATTCTAGGCTTCACATACTATAAGATCAAAAACTAAAAAAATGAATTTCATGAAGTTTTGACCAAGTTAAGGTGGTTAGACATAGGAGTCTTTATATTTTTTAAAATTTGTAATAAAAAAATATGCGTCACATTGAGACATGAATCCTCTACTTATATATAAAATATTATTAAAAAATAGTATTATTTTAATGTGGCTAGGGTGGTCAGACAGACAGCTACTTCTTATTTTTTCCTTGAAATTTAAGTACTACTGTATTGAAATTTCAAAATTTCACCAATTAGATTTTATTTTTTTGTAAATAAACCTTGTAGTTTAGAAACTACATTCAATTTTCTACAAATTCTAATTTTACATATTTTTGAAATAATATAGATAACTTATTCAAATTTTTATGTCAAGTTGCCTAACTCAGATTTTTCTGAATTTTTTGCTGTAAGGAAGCAAAGGTGTGCTGAATCGCTTCCTATGCTAATCTTGAGAGAACAATTATGCAAATTTCAACTTAACTGATTACAGGAATCTCAAGAAACATATAAGAACATGAATAAAACAATGAACACATAACACAATGATTATCGTGGGGAAAACCCTTACGGGAGAAAAACCCCACCCTCTAAAACCTGCATAATGTATTATCAAATCAAAGAAGATTACAATACACTTGCAATGCAAGTTCGTACAAGAGCATCACCTCAACTCAAGCTTGGAGAGATATCACTAGCATTCTTCTAGCACCCAGCCTTGCAAACAAAACTCCATTATACAAACTCCTCCCCAAGCCCTCCTTATATAGTGATTTACAACCTAGAAACCATTTGTGGTTTTACAAAACCATGGGCTTAACCACCATGCCACATGTTGCCCATTTTTGACATTTACATTTCCAAGATGGAAAAACAACCAGGTTAAAATAGTAATCCCGTCCATAATTTTGTCCTCCTCTAGTTTAGACCCCCATAAAAGACATAAAACAAATTAACTATGCTCTAAAAATGGCCCTCCTATATTCTACTAAGGACAAGGCACCTTTTAACAACTCATACACCTTTTTCCAATGCATAAACATGTGGAAAACTACCACAAACAAATCTTGTAATTTTCCTAGAAAAGGCTTGCAAGGTTGAGACATATTTCTCAACAATCTCCCACTTGTCGAACACCTTGCAAGAGTTAGGGGATCCAAAAATATCATGGACTTAATTGCTAGGGGCCGAAAGGCCCATAGACTTTGAACACCATCTGAACTTCTCTGTGCTCACAGGTTTAGTTAATGCATCAGCACCATTCACCAAAGTGTCTACCTTCTCCAACTTCACCTTGCCATCCTCAACCATATCTCTCACAAAATGATATTGTACATCAATGTGTTTGGTCCTGGCATGAAAAGTCAAGTTCTTCGCTAGGCAGATTGCACTTTGACTGTCACTATAAATTGTCACTGCACCCTGTTTGAACTCTATATCTGAATACAATCTCTTAAGCCAAATGGCTTCCTTACAGGCATGAGTAGATGCCATATACTCTGCCTCTGTAGTGGACAAGGCAACCACAGCCTGTCGCTTGCTCATCCAACTAATTGCACCACCAAATAATGTAAACACATATGTACTGGTGGATCTTCTTCTATCAACATCACCAGCCCAGTCTGAATCCACATAGCCTCAAATATCCAAGGAATGCTTGTTTCCTATTCCATGAAAACATATAGAGTACTCTGAGGTACCCCGCAAGTATCTGAAAACTCTTTTAACTGCATCCCAATGTGCTCTTCCTAGATTAGACATGTAACGGGAAAGTACTCCCACTGCTTGGGCAATGTCTGGTCTTGTACAAACCATAGCATACATCAAACTTCCAACAGCACTCTGGTATGGTACTCGACTCATCTCTTCCATCTCCAATGGGGATGTAGGACACTGTGAAATAGAAAGCTTTGTTCCCATTGTAACAGGAACACTCAATGGTCTAGAATATTGCATATTGAATCTTTTCAAAATAGTACCAACATACTTACTCTGGCCTAGCCAAAGCTTTCTATTTTGTCTATCTCTTACAATCTCCATTCCCAGAATGTACGTTGCTACACCAAGATCTTTCATTTCAAACTTCACTGAGAGTTGAGATTTTAATTCTGCAATCAAACCTTTTCCTTTGCCAATAAATAACATGTCATCGACATACAAGGCAATAACCAGGAAACGATCACCATCAGATTTGAAATATATACAATGATCAGATTTAGATCGCACAAATCCCAAACTCAACACATATGTATCAAACTTCTGGTACCACATCCTAGGACTTTGTTTCAAACCATACAAGGATTTCTTCAACTTACAGACCAAATGACTTTTACCTTTTACCACATAGTGCTCTGGCTGTGACATATAAATTTCTTCCTCCAAGTCTCCATGAAGGAAAGCTGTTTTCACATCCATTCGCTCGATCTGTAGATCATAGGCTGCTGCAATAGAAAGCAAAAATGAATGGATGTCATTTTAGCTACAGGAGAAAAAATCTCACCATAATCTACCCCCTCAACCTGGGAGTAACCCTTAGCAACCAATCGCGCTTTGTACTTCTCAATGCTTCCATCTGAACCCATCTTCTTTCTGAACACCCATTTACAACCAACAGGTTTCCATCCTTCAGGCAATGGTACAAGGTCCCATGTATCATTCCTCTTAAGAGCTGCCATCTCTTCATCCATGGCTATTTTCCAGGACTCTGAATCATTCATACCAAGAGCCTCTTCTACAGATCTTGGTTCATCGATGTTAGCATTCAAAGCAAATATACACCTCGAATCATCAGGAGAATATCCATACCTATCAAGTGCTTTTCTTTGTCTAGTAGTCCTTCTAGAAAACTCAGGTTCTGGTTCTAGTTCCTCTTCTCCCTCTGATGATTCGAAACTCGTAGAGCTCTCTTCGACATCTTGTCTTTCTAAGGGCCTCGATTCAACTTTCTCTGGTGTAGCAGGTAGTTGAATCACATCTTTCGTTTCCTCTATTTGTTTTGGCTGCACTGAAATAGAAGATGGCTTAGTTTCTCTAAAAATAACACTTCTGGAATAAAATACCTTTTGTGCAACAGGATCCCAAAGCTTGTATCCTTTCACACCATAACTGTATCTGATGAAAATACATTTAACAACTTTGTTATCCAATTTTGTTCGCTTCTCCTTTGGCACATGAGCATATGCCTCACAACCAAAAACTCTCAGATGTCTAAGTGAAGGCTTGTGGCCCGACCACGCTTCCATTGGCGTTTTATCAACAAGAGTTGATGTAGGAGACCTATTTATCAGGTAGCAGGCAGTGGCTACAGCTTCAGCCCAGAACTTTTGTTCTAGTCCAGCACCACTCAACATACTCCTAGCCTTCTCCATCAGGGTCCTGTTCATTCTTTCTGCAACTCCATTCTGTTGTGGAGAATACGGAGTTGTCTTCTGTCTTTTAATACCGCAATCTTTACAAAATGTATCAAAATCATTAGAGCAATATTCACCGCCATTATCAGTTCTTAAACATTTTATTTTCTTTCTAGTCTGCAACTCTACCATTGCTTTAAATTCTTTGAAAAGACTGAAAACTTCAGCTTTACTCCTAAGAAAATAAACCCATGTTCTTCTACTGAAATCATCAATGAAAGAGACATAATAAACTGATTTACCAATAGAAGGAACATCAACTGGACCAAATACATCTGAATGGATCAGATCTAATATACATGAAGACTTATGAGAACTGGAGTAAAACTGAATGCGGTTTTGTTTTCCATAAATACAATGCTCACAAAAATCAAATTCAAGATTGCAATCATTTAACCCATCAACAAGATTCTTATTTTTCAAGGTCCATAGACCCTTCTCACCTATGTGGCCAAGTCTTTGGTGCCATAACATGGTCTTCTCTGCAGGCAACTTTGATTTGGTAGACAGAGCACCCTTGGGTACCCAAAAACCACGACCATTTGTTGAAAGAGAAAACCTCTCCTTTTCCAATAGTGTAGTCTTTTTCACAATCTTATCAGAAGTACTATTGCACTCAACCGTGCATGCATCAAGCAAGTACAGTGTACCCAATCTGCTTCCTCTTGCTATTACCATAGCACCTCTTACCATTTTCACACCTGCTTCAGAGAACTGTACCTGCACACCTGCATCTATTAGTTTACTAACAGATAACAAATTTCTTGCTAGTCCTGGGATATGCAAGACACCATCAAATCTTCTAATTCTACCATTAGAAAATTTTCAATGAATACTTCCACGACCAACAATATCAAGAATAGAGTTATCACCCAAATACACCTTACCACCATCAAAATTTTCATACTTACTAAACCAGTTTCTATTAGGAGTCATGTGGAAAGATGCACCTAAGTCTATTAACCATGCATTATCACCTGCATGAGTGGCCAAGGCTGTGATAAAAGCGTCTCCATCTTCCTTCTTGGACTCAGAATCAGAATCTTGCTTCTTTTTCTTCTTCTTCTTTTCCTCTTTGCAATCCTTTCGGAAGTGTCCAGATTTACCACAATTCCAACATATCACCTTGGACTTACCAGGGGATTTTGATCTCCCCTTATTCTTGGACTTAGAACGGCCATGCTGCTTTTCGTTCTTGCCTCTTTCTTTTGGTCTTCCTCGAACACTCAAAGCCTCTTTAGCATTCAGAGAGACCTTCCTTCTCATCTCCTCAGAAAGTAGAGAACCAACAACATCCTCCATCTTCAAGACAACAGAAGTGCTCCCTATGGCCATGACAAGGTTGTCCCATGAATCTGGCAATGAACATAGTAGGATTTGGCACCTTTCTTCTTCATCCATCGCTACCCCAACTGAGGTCAACTGAGTCACCAACATATTGAAACTTTCCAGATGCTCAGGAATTCGTCCACCTTCTTCCATTCTCAAGGAATACAATTTCTTCCTCAAGAAAATCTTGTTAACAAGTGATTTGGCTTGATAGATCTCACTTAGCTTCTTCCAAAGCTTCTTCGCGGTAGACTCTTCATGCACATTAATCAGAATTGAGTCTGCAAGACACAATCTTATGAGACCTTTAGCTTTTCTGTCCATCACATCATATTGTGTAGCTAAAGTCGGATTTGTAGGCCTTAGCTTATTCTCATCCACCGCATCCCATAGATCCCGATCAATCAACAGATCTTCCATCTTCAGCTTCCACATCTCAAACTTTGTGCCAGAAAACTTTTCTACATCAATCCTCCCCGACATGCTTGCCATCTTTACGATCCTGCAATACAAAAAATGAAATACTCTGCACAAGCTCCCACTCAAACCTTGATTAGCTCAAAAAACCCTGTACCCAACAAACAGAACCAAAACTGGCTCGGCTCTGATACCACTTGTAAGGAAGCAAATGTGTGCGGAATCACTTCCTACGCTAATCTTGAGAGAACGATTATGCAAATTTCAACTTAACTAATTACAGGAATCTCAAGAAACATATAAGAACATGAATAAAACAATGAACACATAACACAATGATTATCGTGGGGAAAACCCTTACGGGAGAAAAACCCCACCCTCTAAAACCTGCATAATGTATTATCAAATCAAAGAAGATTACAATACACTTGCAATGCAAGCTCTTACAAGAGCATCACCTCAACTCAAGATTGGAGAGATATCACTAGCATCCTTCTAGCACCCAGCCTTGCAAACAAAACTCCATTATACAAACTCCTCCCCAAGCCCTCCTTATATAGTGATTTACAACCTGGAAACCATTTGTGGTTTTACAAAACCATGGGCTTAACCACCATGCCACATATTGCCCATTTTTGACATTTACATTTCCAAGATGGAAAAACAACTAGGTTAAAATAGTAATCCCGTCCATAATTTTGTCCTCTAGTTTAGACCCCCATAAAAGACATAAAACAAATTAACTATGCTCTAAAAATGGCCCTCCTATATTCTACTAAGGACAAGGCACCTTTTAAAAACTCATATACCTTTTTCCAATGCATAAACATGTGGAAAACTGCCACAAACAAATCTTGTAATTTTCCTGGAAAAGGCTTGCAAGGTTGAGACATATTTCTCAACATTTGCCACTTAAGGGCCTATTTTTTCCATGACGATCCTGCACAACCACTAAATTTTTTCATATCTTTCATATTTCCTATATGAAACTATTTTATCTTGTATATTATGTATGTTATTATGTCTTGAATTATTTATATAATCTAGAACTCATTTCATGCTACTCTCTTTTGGAAGGTTATTTATAGTTTTGTAGATGATATTGGATAATTGAATCTATTTTATGGAATTTATATTTATAGTGATGTAAAGCATGATTTTATACATAAGAATGTCACACTAGATGAAGGCATATAAAATATCTAAATAATACAATAAAACCATCTATAAATATATATAGAGCTATTATAAACAACATAAATATTACTAGAAGGATCTATTTAGTGGTTGTTAAATTGAATAAGTTGTTTGGAACAATAAAAATATATTAAGGAACAAATAATTATAGAGAATGAAAATGCAAAGTTTGGTTAATCACATAAAAAATTGTGAAAGAGCTGTAAAAATATTTTGATCAAGAATTAAAAATATGTTAGATGATATTTGTGGCAATATCTTGGCAATGTACTAGTATTGTGTCACATAGCCACTACTTATGTACAATTCAATGAAAGATCTAGATGAAACAACTTGAGTACCATTTCGTTCATATTTTAAGGAGTTACAATGTTATGGATAATTTATATGGGTCACAACATGAACAAGTGGGTAATCTTAGAGTGTAGCTTAAGAAACTAAATGAAAAATAGATGTGAATGATCATCCAAATAAAGGAATTAGAGGGTAAACTAAACATATTTTTGTCACCTCTATCCAAACTTTTTAGTAAAATCAAATAAGTGGAATCCACACTAATAGATCTAGCAATCATAATTATGACAAAAGAAATATAATAGACTTTTGGAATTGATATAAAATACGTAATGCATGGTATTAACCTAGGAAAATGAATATGAAAAAATAACACATCTTATAAAGATTTGTTATTATGATCGAGCAAATTTTGAGAGAGATTTTTTTTTTTATCAAAACAAGTTTCCTTAGGACAAGATAATAAATTAGGATAAAGAATGGTGTTGGTAGGTTGATAAACATAACTAGAATACACTAAATATGATTGAAAGACTATTATAGTATCAACTAACATCATGAGGTACCCAAAGACACAAGGACATAAAGATATATGAATATCAAGCCTTGATAATAGAAAATAAAATGGGATAATAATGTAAGAGAGAATAAAAGATGATATGATAATGAAAAAATAGAGAGGAAAAGGAGAGATGATGATGAAAAAAGAGAATTAAAAAGGGGAAAAAATAATATAGAAGAATGAAAGAAGAATATAGATATAAGTAATATGTCATAGATGCTACTATGATATGTATATATATATTATTGTGATAAAGAGGGTATATTATATAGAGACTATATTTACTAAATATATGAGAAAACCTATCTTTTGGTGTCAATGAATTAAATTAGAATTATTTGAATCTCTATACCATGCATATATTTTCTACCACACTTTTCTAATTCCCTTCTTATTTCATTATAGTAGGGTTAATTTCTTTGGAATTAATAATGTATACCTTAAACCTATATTAAATTATTATAAAAAAATGTAAGTTTCAAGGATCATATCTATACTAATGGATCAATGAGATACCATCATACTTTGTAAGATAAGGTTTCACAAATCCACTTGGTAGAGTATTAGTCAAAAATTTATATGCAACATCTCACTAATGTAATCCCTATTTTTGGTTATTTTCTCATAATAATTAATAGACCTATCTAGATGGTCCAACTTACTCATGATTTCTAGTAATCTAAAAGATAATGTTCGATATACCCAATAATTTGATGTGTAATTAAAGAATAGGTACTAGTGGAGGATATTACAAGAGACAAATGTTTAGATAGTTATGCATTGTCCTAGTAAAAGATAAATAGAAACTCTAATATATCTTCACATGGATGAATAATTTTTTTATAGATCTATAATTCATAAAAAAATCTCAACAGGAGATGTACAATAGGGTGTTGCATGGTTACTCAAAGCTATATCATATGAAAGCACAAAATGATTTTTAGTAGAATTTCCATGGTTATCAAAAAGGGGTAAACATCACAATGCATTTAAGTATTCATGGTGTCCCCTAATGAAGGACCTCTAGAATGTGAAGAATGAAACAATAAAAACAATTATAGAGCCACCATTAACCAAATTACCATAGATAAAAGAGTCATTATCCACATCATAAGAAGATAAGGAAGTAGGACTACCTTCCTCAATGAATATACCATCATAGATCATAATCAAAAAGAAAGAATAAGGACTATCATGAGATCCATGTAGGTAAATGACCTCATATAAAGGTGAATATAGAAAAGGAGTATAATGCAAAGGTACAAAATTATTGATAGAAGAATGGAAATCATCATATAGATAATCACTAAGATAGGATTCAAACATCTAGACAACCCTAAAAATGATAAAAATGAAGAGGTAAATTAATAATATAAGGAAAAAGAAATGAAACATGAGGCATAAGAGAATGTGTGCCATCATCATATAGAAAATCAAAACATGTGGATTAAACTAGACTCCTTAAGGAAGGTTGAACCCACAAAGGCATGCAGACTTTTTTGAGTGCAAATAAAATAAAATTTAGATATTTAGCTCTAGACTTGATGTATATCTAGATGTGCTCAATGTCACCAACCAAGATTACAAAGATTTATAATATTGGGTCACACCAGACAATTATCTTGGGATTGTAAGACTTATAGATAAAATACTTAGTTAACTTTGATAACAATGGGAATTGGCCCTAATCTATAAATTTAAGTTGAGTTCAGGGATTTAAATTTACTAATTTTAACCCCTACAAATTTCTTACCTTAATGTATATGACTTGCAATAGTTAAGTGGTACTATGTAGTATTTAGGAACACCTTTGTGGTGTTTGTTACATAGTGTCTCTCATTTAGTCAAACCCTTAAAATACAAACTTGATGAATTTTGAGAGCAAGTAATTGTGTAGAGTATGCAAGTTTAAATGTTGATGTAAGCATATTATGCAAGATCGATGTTCTAATATTTCTCTTTGAATTATTATGCAAGTAGGAATGAGATATACATGATGATTATTAGGTACTTTTAAAAACAAACTAGGAAGGTAAAAGCAAAACACTTTGTACTTCAAGCTAACACATAACAACTATTTAGTAAGGTTGGATTGGTCCCAAAGATTTTTTTGTGACAATTTTTAAGCTATATGGTAAACCAAATGCCTTTATTAAAAATGGCAATATACTATTAGTTAAATTGCCCAAGCATTATTTAATTAAACTTTTGAATTGAGTTGTTACGCAAGGAAAAGCCTTTAAAAATTTCCATATGACCGAGAGAGAGATCGAGATCCGATTACAGATAGATAATCATCAATATGGATGTAACTTCTGAATAATGAAATCCTACGTTAAAATAATATTAATAACTCTACATTGTCAAGAGTGGAAGGGAATCTGAGTGACTAGGCGTTTGACGAGCAATGAGAGAGAAAATTGCTTTTGATTTGATGGAAGTTGTGACACAGCTCCATGACTGGCACGCATATGATTAAAGTTGGTGAGTAACTCTTTTAAAACAGATGTAAGTAAAAGCGTATTATCAATGAATGGCTACAAATTGTAAATATCGGAAATTCAGCGTTCGAAGTTTGAGAAATAAAGAATAAGAAGTAAAGGACTGTAAAATCCTACAGTGAAATCTATTTATCGTTGAAAAAGATTCAAATTTACATGCATTTGTCTGGATCGTGAGTGGGCCATGGGAGCATCCTCTTACCGTCAGATGAAATCTATTTATTTTAAACAAGTTTGAAGCTTCCTGGAACTTTCTTTTAGCCAGGTTTTTCTTCTTAAACTTCCTTACATTCTTCACCAATGAAGCTTCCTGCCAACATCCTTTGGCCGTCCTTGAATTTTTTCGCCCCCTTAGGCCACTGGTTTATGTTAACTATACATTCATAATGAGGATGAGAAAAAGTCATCCCAACTTTTTCCAAGTAAAATTCCAACTTGAAAAAAAGCTGCAATTAGAAACACGTCGAGGAAATACTTCTCACTGCTCTACGATGGCGACCTAGTGTTGGCGACCTATATATGGAGATTAGGGATTGTGTCCAAGTCACACCGCATGGATCACTACTACAAGCGTTGATACGTGGAACCATGGAAATCTTTGTTCGATAATGACAACAATTAAAGGCTAAAGAAAAAAAATCTTATGAAAAAGATAATGCAATAAAACAATAAACAATTAAATCAATAAAACAAAGTTTTACGTTTGATGGTGGTTGTTATCTTGAAGATACTATATATATTTTGTTGTCTTGAAAGAAAGTTAATATAATTGTAATTGAATAGCAGTAGCTACGACATGAAGATTGTAATTAGTTTCTCTGAAAATAAGAATACTGATACTTTGCTTCGTGGATGTTTTCTTGAAATGTTGTGAAGGTTTACCACATAAAGATGTATCGTGTTTGTTATTATATTATTTTGTTTAATTTTTTTTTTAATTTCTTTGCAAATAACTTTTGTTGCAATATTATTTAAGTTTGTGACCTTTTTACATTTCTATTGCCGTAACAAGTGGTATCAGAGCAATTATTTTGCAACATCTGTGTTAAGATTTAGTGCTTGTTTTGCGGCATTAAATGGCAAAGGTTTTGAATGCAAAGTTCAAGATGGAGAAATTCAATGGGAAGAATAACTAAGCTATGGAAGGTCAAGATGCATGATTTGTTATTGCAAGAAGGATTTGCACAAGGTTTTGGTAGGAAAGTAAAAAAAAATGTACAAATATGACTTATCAAGACTTGGAGGATTTGTATACAAGAACTCTTAGCACAATTCAATCTTGTTTAGAAAATGATGTTCTTGCAAACATTGTTAAAGAGGAAACAACAATAGACTTATGGAGTAGAATGGAGAGTCTTTACATGACAAAATCCTTAAAAAATTGGATTTACTCAAAGAAGCAATTGTATAGTTTGTGAATGAAATAATGTATAAAAATTGTTGATCATTTAAATATTTTTAATACTCTTAAATTTCAATTAGCTAGTATGGTTGTAAAATTTGAAGATGAAGATAATGCATTTACTTTATTTTGTTCATTGCCCAAATCCTAGAATCACTTAACCACCTCCATTAGCTTAAGCACAACTAATACCCTTGAATTTGATTTCATTGTGGGAGCTTTGTTGTTTGAAGATGTGTGGAGGAAATCTAACATAGAAACCTCCACATCAAAAGAAATGGTTGTTAGGGGTTGATCCACGAAAAAAGGAAAATACTTGAAAGGTACGTCAAGATCTAAGTTAAAAGGAAAAAATGGTAAGGGAAAATGTTGGTTGTGTAATAAATTAAGGAATCTCAAGAAATATTTTTCGAAGAGGAAATAAAATGATGACTCTAAAATGGAAGCAAATCAAATTGAGACAAGTTTAGATATTGTTTATGAAGTATTATTTGTTTGTTATACGTTATAGTATCATGAGGAATGGTTACTAGATTTGAGTGCTTCTAGTTACATGTGTCCACATAGAAATTGGTTTTCTTCTTACCAAGTTATTGATAGCACTGTTGTTCTTATGGAAAATAATGATTCTTGTAAGACTATTGGGATTGCGAGCATTAAGATTATTTTTTTTTATGGTATTGTGAGGGCATTAATTTCCTTGGAAATTTTTGATTTTGGAGGCTAAAAATTTACATGTCAAGGTGGATCATTGAAAGTGTCAAAGGGAATTTTGGTGGTCATGAAGGCTACAAATATTAGAAACCTTTACAATCTAGAAGGGAGTATTGAAATAAATGAAGTAGCAATGCTATATGAGGAAACCAATGAATCTACTTGTTTATGGCATTAGCGACTAGGTCATATGATCAAGAAACGGTTGAAGGAACTATTAAATTGTAAGTTACTTTTAAATCTAAAATCTCTAAATTTGAATATCTGTAAGCATTGAATTTAGGGGAAGTAGTCTACATAAAAATTTAAAGTAGGTAGTCATATGAGTAATGATATTCTGAATTATATTCACTCAAATGTTTAAAGGCCATTCCCTATAATTCTTTTAGGATCATCACATTTTATGGCATTTATAGATGATTATTGTAGAAAGATGTGGGTCTATATTCTTAAAATTAAATTCAATGTGTTTAGTTTAGTTATTAATTTTAAAGTTTTTGTTGAAAAAATATATTGTAGATCAATTAAGTGTTTATGAATAGATAATGAAGACAAGTTCACATCTTTGGAATTTGAAAATTATCAAGTAAGGAAGCTAGGATTAAAAGGAATAAAACCACCATTTACATTCCTCAACAAAATAGTATTTTTGAATGTATGAACAAGATTATTCTTGAGAGAGTAAACAGCATGCTCAATAATGCTAAGTTTCAATAATATTTATGGATAAAGGTGGTCTCTATGAGTTGTTATCTAGTAAATTGATTCCCATTAGTTGCAATAAATTATACTATTCTTGAATATGTATGGGCACTTTCAGATCTAACCTACACAAATTTAAATAGAGGAGAAAAGGTTCTGTTGTATAGGGGCTTACATAAGTCAAACATTCACATATAGGAAATTATGATGATCAAGAGGGCATACTCTAGGTTGGAAAGAGGCCAAAACAATAATTGATGAAAATTATAAATGATAATTGATAATATTACCTTTGGTATGAAATCCTTGATGAAATAATGTCACACCACAAGTTTCCAAAAAAATTGATTGATGGATGCCTTAACTGCTTGATAGACCTATAAGAGTTTAGTTCATAAAGCATAATATATTATTGTAGATAGCGTGTAGAGTAAAAATCAATATATCTTCATAGTTTGATCACAATATCTCCTTGTTCATTTTTGTTTCTTCACTTCTTCATTTTCTCTCCAATGATCAAAAGAGAATAAAACTTGTTTATATATGCATCCAGATTGATATTTTCAAATATAGGAAAACCAAGGATCTTTTTAAACCACAAAAGGTTGAATTTTTTTTTTTAAATTTTAAATTGGACACCTTTAAGGTCAAGGGTGGCTCATGTCCTTGAATGAGTGGTTTTTACTTAAATTTGTCAAAATTTTGAGGATTTAAATATATTTTATAAAATTATCCTCAAAAGAGATAAAATATTATTATGATTGATGTTGTAGGAAAAATATGATGTCAAGGTAGTGTAAAATTTTTAGGGGTGACAATTTATGATGCTATATTTGGGCCCCACTTTATTGAGAGAATGATCTTACATTCATACTCACACTAAAGGAGTAAATAACCATATCGAAAAACTGAAGAGATAGTATGGCACAAAGTTGAGAGGTGTGCAAGCCCCCAACATAGAATCACATCAACCCACAATGTTAAGACAAAGATTCCCATAAAACAAAGAAATATTCAATCATACATTAAGCCCTCAATGAACAATAAATGGAATATACTTGAAATAATACACAAAGAATACATTAAGAAAATACACCAAATACACAAAGTACACACACAAAAGATGATAGGCCAAAATTGGGGTAAAGAATAAAGAAGGGTTTTAGCTTGGTCTAAGAGTGTCAACCCGAGGATCGTAGCTTGCGAGAAGTGTTGTGGCAATATACTTGAAGGGAGGAAAGCAATGAATCAAGTAGGGATGGATGCAACTAAAACACACGTAAATATCCTACTGAAAATCTGGCTCAAATTTTCTATTATGTCTTTCTGTCAAAAGCATGATGGGAAATGATAATAATATGTGATGGGAGCAGTAGTGACATGAACTATATCATAAACTATAACAATCTACATCAATAATAATCTGCAAAAATAACAACAGTTTACAACAGAAAGTAACACAACCCAGATCACATAATCATTTATCTAGAGTTTAATGAAGGTGCTAGAATTGAAATCATGTAGAAATGAAATCTATCTTTACCAAAAAAAATTGAAAGCAAACAAAATGCAGAAAATAAAATGTCACCATTTTTTTCAAGGAGTGGTCCCTTGCTCCATGTTGGCACGGTGGATAGGATGAAATTCTTTTTCTTACGCTGTTGTGATAAGAATAAACATTCTTTTATTTATCAAATATTTGATACAAAGTATATGAGACAAAATGTCTACAATACCAAAACTCTCTGCTAAAATCTATATTATTAGCTCCCTTACAGTGCACCTATTTACATACACATTGTTTGAAACAACAAAATTCAGTAAATATTAAGTTTGTTTTGGTCTAGGACCAAAAAAATTAGAAGAGATAAATATATTATTTGCTAATCTATAGATTAAAACAACATTGTTATTATAACAAATGAGAATAGAATGCGTGACTTCAGATTTGTAGATTTTTCTCCAACATTTTAGCAACAAATCTCTAACACGAGTTTCCTCTTCATAGCTGGGAATTGCATCTCCACTTGGAAATAACCATGATTTCTAGGCTTATTCAAATTTGGCATTAAAGGGGTAACCAATGCCAACTTAGAGATTTAAATCACCTTTGAAAAGATAATAGAAATAAATTGCTGATCATAATGTAATACACAGAAGTTCCTGGCTAGAAAATGACAGGAAGACATTCTGCATAAAAAGTGACAGGAAGTTCTTCTAATTAGCATGCTGCAAGATTTATCACAATGCTTATTAGTAAAGACAACCAATCATTAATTTACATATTTTATCCAAAACTCTATTAAATACAACTTATACATATTTAATCATATGCAACATAGAATGGGGAAATAGTATGATATGGAATAAAAATGGAATGTGGAAGTGGGTGTGAAAGTATATCAAATAAGCTAAAATGCGGCATAAAATAGGACATAAATGGCTCTCATCATTCCCCCCAATTTAACATATTGCATGTCATCATGTAATCATTAGTTATGAGAGGGTAGCCTTTAGATTATGGAATCTTCCTTCATCACCCTTAACTATTATAGCTCATGCATAATTACATTATTCTTTCAAAAAGTCTTGCAACTATCATTTAATGTTCATACCTCCTTTAACATTTTATTTTACATGTTTTTTAATTTTCTCTTTTTCTTTTTCATTGTTTTTCTTGTCATTTCTCATAGCATCATTTTGAAATGCTATATATAGGAGGATCATGAAAAATTTATCTTGCCAATTATGAGCTATTTGAATTGGATGAAATGATAGGTAAAATGAATAGTGAAATGAAAGATGAAATGATTTTGCAAGGTCGAATAATGGATATTATAAGGATAATGGAAAGTAGTAGGTGAAAAGAAGGTAGACCTCCCCCCAACTTAAAGGGTTGACCATCCTCGGGAAACAGGGAGAGGATAGGCATGGATGTTGCATATATGGTTAATATAATAAGAAATATTAATAAATTTAAGAGATAAAATAATGAAAAATAAAATTGATCATTTTACCAACTCACATTTCCATGTATGTTAAGGTCTGGTAGCTAATGTAACTCAGCAATTGTGAATCACTAGGAAGGAAAGAACCAAAAATTATGACAAGGAATGTAGCCACATCACACATGAAAGATATCGATTGGACTGAAGTATTGAGGAAGCATACTGATGGTAGCCTGGATTCTCTCTTCATTTTGTCTAACACCTCAACTGAAAATGTAACTCTTGCAACAAGTGAAGTGGACCACAACAAACAAGAGTATGTTTCCACAAGTGAGCAACATGAGGTGCTAGGAGGTACTCAAACAACCACTAAAGAAATAGAGTATACCTACAAATTGATGAGCCCATAGAAAGAACACAAATTATTGCAATTTTTTTCCTATTTTTTTGTTTTCCATTTTTTTTCCATTTTTTTCATTTTTCAACTTTGATAACAACAAGTGACCACTGGCAAGCCAATTTTCAATCAGTTACTGCTTAGTGGTGCTGTGAAAAAAAATTTCACCACTAAGAATTTTATTCAACTACAATCCGCCAGAAACTGGTTTTCAAATTGTAGTTGTCTAACAATGCCTGAAGGTTTTCATTGTTAGAATTTATTGCTTTTTTTTTTCTTTTTTATACCATTTTTTAGATAACCTACATATAATGACCAGAGAGAAGGGACCCTATGGATTTTGAAGTGACACCATCGAAAACCAAAGCTCCTTTTATGACCCCACAAAAATTCACCACTGAAATTGGTTACATGAGGCAAAGCTTCAAATGATGACCAATGACAAAATATACCTTATCAAGATTGACCATGCATAGTCCATAGCACCCTTGCTGCTCATACCAGAAAGTTGTCTATAGAAATTCAAAATACATACCCACTTACTTGGTTGAAAAAATTATTCACAATGGCCATAATATTTGGAAGACAAATTGCTCTATAATGATCAATTTGAAACAAATCATATGAATTTCTCATGAAGCTATGTTATCCTATCCTTCTGAGTATGAGACATATCCATAACTATTTCCAAAGTTGTATGAAAATATATCTTCCTTACCATAGACAAGGGAGTGTAATGAAATATTACTTCTAGTCTCTCAACTAGTCCAATATATCCATACAACTTTAGGTAAGCAAATACTTATCTCTATGTTCAACAAGCTCATAGCACCACTACTACAAATGATCTGGATCTTATTTAGCTCATGCCACCATATCTGAAAGCTTACCATAGAACTTTGGAATATATGCCCAACCACCGAGTTAAAAGGATTACTTACAATAGAAGCAACCCTCCAAGGACAAGGCTTGTAGTGAAAGACCAATGGATTCTCTCAACATATCCATATAGCTTTAGATGAGATGAATTAATCTACATAATGAAATGTAGTGAGCAGCATTAGATGATGTTCAAACTCCTTATATATCCTCTGCATGTCTTCAAGTTGTCTCTTGATATGAGGCTTGTGAAGAATTAACCAAAAACATGGTACTGTAAGATTCATGGTTACACCAAGTTGCATATTTTCCTCCATATGGTCTAGCATTAAGGATGGTGAAAATGACAATTTATGTCCTCATGAATGTGAGTTCTTTTCTCAAGATCCTCTTGTGATATCCAATAGTGAAGTGGAAGGAAAACCTGGTGTCCACCATGTAGCTAGCATGACCAACAAGCCAACGAAGTGTGTCATTCAATGCTCATGCATAGAATCATCATCAATTGGTATTGGTGAAAAAGTGCTGGGTAACCACCATAAGAAACCTGCAACCATATTTCTCAAGACCAAGCATATCAAGTATAGTAATATGATATCATCCATTTAATAACTTCACCATTTTAATTGATTTATTGATTAGAAAATGAATGGTAAAGTTATATCTATGAATCTAGATATTTAATAATAAAATGGATGAATAACAATCAATTCTTGTGTAAACATAATATAAATGAAATTCCAATCAACACAAGAATGCATACCTTTGTTTGGTCCAAAGCTCACATGTGGTTTTAATACAAGAACCAATGAAACAATTAATGAAGACATGATAAAAAACACAACCAAAGATTTCAAAAATTCAAGGGATGTCCCCCCCAACTTAATTGCTTATTGCAAAAGCATGAGGGCATTAGTATAATCTAGGGAATCAAATAACACCTTGAACTTTTCTAATGAATAGTCATTTCAACATAACCTACAGAATCAAGAATGACAAAGATATGTATATATTAAAACCTTGATTCTTGATAATGAACAATCACCATTGACTTCAAAAATTGTATGGATCCTCCCAACTTAATTTCACATTGTAAAATCATGAGGGTATTAAGAAAATCCAAAGAAGATAGTGGCATATTTAATAATACATTGATCCTTAATGAATGATCATTCCTTTGTAGCATGTTTTGTATGGCATTAATGCATGCAAACCCTTCTAGTTCATCTTAATCATAAAATAAATTATTGGACCTAGATCAATAAGTGTGTGAGGAATACACAGTTTTACCATAGGCCTCCCAAGATCAAGATGTTTGAGTATATTTATAAATGATAGATCTTAGAGGATTTCATTATGTATGTCACACAAATCTTTAATTATTAAAGCCAATAGTTCATCATTTCTTATTTTACGATTAATTTCAACACGCATATTTAGCATTTTAATGATAAAATTAGAATCAAATTGAATTATCGCCTTATGTGTGTGAATTATTTCTAAAATTTGTGATTATTTAAGTAGATAAGAAGAACTAAGTGTATTATCTTGTAGTAAATCATTTTGTTCTTCAACTACAATTAAAAAAAATCACATCCTTTAGCTATGTGAATGGATTCCAATTGTGATTTACCAATTTCATGCGTATTAATGAAATGTAAAGGGATCAATGAAACCTCATTATTATATGCACATTTAACCACCTTATTAGATAATAGTAAGTTATTATGAATTACAATTTCCTGTAGTAGATATGTAGGGGTGGATGGTGGGTGGTATAATGACAATGGTAGAAGTTGTGTGGTATATAGAGTAGATGGTAAAGATGGTTATATATAAGATGGTACTATTTGGGATGGGTATGGTTGTTGTGAGCATTTATTATGCCATTCTTGGTAGTATGGTAATTGTTTCCATTCACCATACATACTATATAGGGAAACATTTTGTGAAGAAACATATTGCCTTTTAAATCCAATAGAATTATAAGACATTTCAAAATCATTAACCATACCTTGATCTTTCCTACTTGGCATATGAAGTTGTACTTGAGTTATAAAGAAGACTTGTGCATTTTTTTGTTGAGGCTCGCTTACAATGTCTTCCTCATTCACTGTGTCGATGTGGCATTTGTACTTATCTTCTTCCTTGCAATAAAGAGAACAAAAAGTGGTCAAATCTTCATCAAATGATTCATTTTCAAAAATTCATTGTCCTAAAAATTCATAAATGATATGTTCTTGTTCATCTATAGGAATAAGATCTATAGATTCATTTGACAATGGTGGTGAAAGATCAATATATTCTAAGTTGCATTCTTTATGAAGAGGGGGTATAAAAATATTACATTGTTTAGGTGTGATTCCCCCACCAATTTCTTCTTTTGTTTTTAAATTTGAAAGTAGGGGTCTAGGGGTGGCAACCCCCCTTGCGGGGTCTCGGGGACAAGCAAATTTTTCTTCTTGCATGGCCTTCATATTCTTCATTTTTGAAGCATTTTTCCCTGAAAGGTGATGTGTTTGAACCACTTTGAAAATGCAACATTTTTATAGTTTTTATGTTGTCTCTTCAAAATTGTCTATTTCTATCAATTTACTCACAACAATTGGTGTTGATACCTAAATGGTTTTAATTTCTAAAATCTACCTACAAATTCTAACAATGCAGCTATATGATTTAAACAACGTAAATTAGGAATAATCATCAGGCAAGGGCTAGCAGTTGCATGAGCTTTTATCCTAACGCATTGGTCCTAACTTAACTCACTATATTTTCCAGCCTTTAACACCTCTCCCCGACAATGACACCAAAATGATAAACAAAATTGGGGTGAAGAATAAAGAAGGATTTCAGCTCAATCTAAGAGTGTCAACCCAGGGATTGTAGCTTGCGAGAAGTGTTATGGAAATATACCTGAAGGGACGAAAGCAACGAATCAATTGGGGATGGATGCAACTAAAACACACGTAAATTTCCTATTGAAAATTTGGTTCAAATTTCCTATTCTGTCTTCTTGTCAAAAGAGTGACAGGAATTTTTTTAACAATATGTGATGGGAGCAGTAGTGACAGAAACTATATCATAAACTATAACAATATGCATCAATAATAATCTACAAAAATAACAACAATTTACAACAAAAAGTAACACAACCCAAATCAAGTAATCATTTAGCTAGAGTTTAACGAAGGTGCTGGAATTGAAATCATGTAGAAACAAAATCTATCTTAACCAAACAAAATCGAAAGCAAACAAAATGCAAAAAATAGAAGGTCACTACATGCTTTCCAAGGAGTGGGCCCTTGCTCCATGTTGGCATAGCTATTGTTATAAGAAGAAACATTCTTTTATTTATCAAATATTTGATACAAAGTATGCGATACAAAAAGTCTACAATACCAAAACTCTTTGCTAAAATCTATATTATTAGCTCCCTTACAATGCACCTATTTATATACATGTTGTTTGAAACAACAAAATTCAGTAAATATTAAGTTTGTTTTGGCATACAACCAACAAACTTAGAAGAGATAAATCTATGATTTGCTAATCCATAGATTAAAACAACGTTGTTATAACAAAAAATGAGAATAGAATGTGTGACTTCAGATCTGCAAATTTTTCTCCGATGTTTTAACAACAAATCTCTAACACGAGTTTTCTCTTCATAGCTAGCAATTGCATCTCCACTTGGAAATAACCATGATTTTTGTGCTTATTCAAATTTTGCATTAAAGGGGTAACCAACGCTAGCTTGGAGATTGATATCACCTTTGAAAAGATAACAGAAATAAATTTTCGATCATAATGTAATACACAGAAGTTCCTGGCTAGAAAATGACAGGAAGACATTCTACATAAAAAGTGACAGGAAGTTCTTCTAATCAACATGTTGCAAGCTTTATCACAATGCTTATTAGTAAAGACAACCAATCATTAATTTCTATATTTTATCCAAAACTCTATTAAATACAACTTATACATATTTAATCATACGCAACATAAAATGGGGAAATAGTATGATATGGAATAAAAATGGAATGTGGAAGTGGGTGTGAAAGTATATGAAATAAGCTAAAATGTGGCATAAAATAGGACATAATTGGCTCTCATCAAAAGACATGAGGAAAAACTAATAAAAATAAAACATAAACACAAGGTTAGTACAGTAAATATGATTTGAGTCAATAAGGTGAAGAGACATTAGTCTTAAATTTATCTCAAATTCCAAACATCATCCATAGAATATGATGTTAGAGAAAATGGTGCTCTCATAGGACTAGTAAGATAAATTATCTAAATCACTCATGAGTTACATAGATCCATTTGTTAGGAATTTGTGTTATGCTAGATGGCCATGTAAAAATTCTCAAGTTCATGAATCAACAAGTTTAATTATACCAAATCCGTGAACTATTTTTCTAATCACCCTTTAGGGAGTGTAGAAAATTTTAACGTCATGGGGATGAACCAATGCTTAACATCAGAGCGGACAAATTGATAACCATGCCTCAGAGGGCATTATAAATAACACCACCACCAAAGGGGTATTTCAATAAGTCAAATATTAGGAAACCAATAAAATGGGTAGGGTGACATGCCCCCTTTAAAGAATGGGAAAAGGGGATCCTTGAAATGAATATACACCTCTTAAAAACTAACTATCCTTGCCCCCAAGTGTAAAGGAAAAGAAAAGTGTGGAAGAGAATATCGTATTGGTACCATAGAAATAAATATGGTTGCATGCCATATTGTACCACCATGAATAGAAATGAGAAAAAACATGAATCTACAAATCCCACATAGTGAGGAACAACATCATAAAAGAGAGATGAATAAAAATGATTAGGTTCATCGAAACATGGAAGAGAACCATAATCAATAATTTTTATTTTATTTCAAATTTTCTAACATTCACTAGTAAAATGACAATGCACTTGATGATATGCATAAAAAGAGTTATTTTCATAAAATTTCACCTGTGTAGGAGGAGGAAGAGTAAGAGGGCTTTGAGAAGCCTTGATAAAGTATTCTCTTTCCTTGATAAAGGAGAAGGAGACAATCATTTCTCTTTTGAAGAAAAAATTTCTCGCTTACCACAAGATGTTATAAATAGTGTAGATGATAGAGTATGAGATTAATATGGAGAAGAAGGTTGGAAACCTAAACCTCTTTTATAAAGGTATGGTGTAGAATTCACATGATCCTTTACTCCATGTTTCGTATTTTTTATTATATCCACTTTTAGAAATAATTTTAAATTGAAGCCCATAACACTTTTCTAACTCAAATGGTAGTCTTGTCTAAATTATTATGAGAAGAATTTATTCTTTTCCAAGAATGTGAACCCTTTTTAGGATTTAAAATGTTAAGATTGGACATTTCCAACACACGAGGGACAAAAGCTAAAGATCCCCCATCACCACCATGGGATGATGTTTTTGTATTTATTGATGTAGAATAAGATTGATCAAATGAAGCACAAGACTCCTTATGTATTTCAAGATTTTATATTCTCCCATAAAGGAGGGTGTAAACTATATAGAGCCCCAATCATCATCAAGGAATATAGTTTAAGATGAAACATTATTTTGATCATTATGTGAACTAGATTGCATTAATGCTAGTGAAACAACCTTCGAATCTTCGGGATTTGATGGTGAGATTTTAGAATCCCCACTAAAAGTAAGTGTAAAATATAATGAATACCACTTATCATCATTCATAGTTTTATTATCATCAAAAGGAAATGGTTCAACTTTTGAATATGGAATCAAAATACTAAAGATTTGGAAGTGTTATGCTCAACTTTGACTTATAAATTATAACTTTTTGCACCCACTTTAGCCATATATATGTACCTTATTATTATATTCTTACTTTGTCTCATGATGAAGATTAGATAGGACTCTCCTCATGACATGAATCCATAGTCTACTAAGAAAATTGTATGAAAGAGGTTTTGGCATGGCATGGATAAAAGTAGGAAAAGTAGCAAGTCCTACCTTAATGGGTAATGTGATCTTGTCCCCAATGACTTCCTACCAACATTATCAAATAAATGAATAGAAAGATTATTAGTTTTAATGAGATTTTTATCCACACCAAGCTTATCTATAAGATCAATGCTACAAACATCAAGACCTAATCCATTATCAATAAGAGCAAATCTAACTCCAATTTTATTAATGACCACAAATATCATTAGAGTCACATATTTTTTTTGAATCTCAAGAGGAGGTAACTCACTTTGATGGGAAAAATATCTATATTTTTATATTCATACCATCCAAAAATTCTACTAAATATTTGGCTTAATAGAAGGTGAGATGCCAATATTTTGCAAAGCCTTTTAGAGCATCCCATGGTATTCAACTAAAGTTTGAACTAAGTACCAAGGAGAGATCTTAGTTTGAGTATTATGAATTTTCTCAATAAGGTCATACTCTTTGTAACTATGTTGAAGAATTGTAGTGTAGAAAAATGTATCCCTTTACATTTTCACACTTGTTTTGGTCCTCCCTACTAAATTTGGGCATCCTTATGCCTTATTTGGTCCTATTTTGGATCCACAAGCCTTATTTAATGTATTTCTCTGAGGATAATCTTGAAACTTATCTAATGACCAATCATAATTCATGTTTTTGGGTTGTGTATTCCAGATCTAGTCATCTATGACTCACACACTAGTACCTTGGGAGTATGGGTCTCACCTAGGTTTCAAGGTCTGATCTTGAATATTTCATTGAACATAACATTTCTTGAAATTTATCTCCCAAGTTTAGGCTACTAGGACTCATATAGCCCAACTAGCGTATGAGTCCTACCTTAGCTTGGACCTATTTTGAATTCAATTATTTGTGGTATTTTATTATCTTAGATTTGATGTTATCTTGTAGTGTTCTAATTTTAGGAAATTTGGCATAAACAAGTATAAATACAAGGTTATTTCACATAGTTTCACCTAGAAATTTTCATAAGTATCCTATACCTTCATAAGAAATAAAGAATACTTTCACAAGAAAATTCAAGAGAATTCAAGAGTATTCAAGAATATTCAAGAGTTGATTATCAAGCATTTTGAGGCATCAATTCAAGATTCAAGCATCATGTCAAAATCTTCATACATCATGTATGTTTGTGAGGTAACATTTGTGATGTAGGTTTTCATGATTCAAGAAAGCATTCAAAGACATTATCTCATACCAGGATCAAGAGTCAAGATCCACATCCATTGGAGCCATTTCACATAAGATTATAGACTTTATTTTAAGGGTTTGGTGAGTTTCAACATTGCATATTTTTCATTCATCATTCCTTCATTCTATTTCATTTCATTTCAAGGTTAGATTACCAAAATGGGGTTTGACCAAGGCAAACCCCTATCCACTAACAAATCAACATTTTCCCCCTTCATGTGTGATTACATATCTAGGTGAATTGAAGCTTGAAGATCCTTTGAAGACAAAGTTTCAAGATTGAAGAAAGTTGTCAAAGTTGTCAAGAAGTTGTCGTCTTCATGGAAAGTCACCTATAGGCTAGAATTCAGACTTTCAAATTTAGAGATTGGACAAGATGAAAGCTACAAAAGATCACTTGAGGATACAAAAGTCTCAGCCAAACCCTAATAATGGGACTAAATTGCCACCTTTGGTGTATGAGTCATAGTATACCACTTTTCAATAGTTTTCTATAGATCTCGATTTGCCAGCAGAATATTCTAGAATCGACCCAAATTCCAGTAGTAGGACTAAATTGTTGAGTTTGGTGTATGAGTCCCAGTGCACATCAAAATTCATCAATCTAGAGTTGTAAACCTTGTTTTGGAAATCTTTAATCTTCTAGGTTCTTCTCTATTTATCCTCAATTTATTATTTTGATTTTAAGTTTCATTTTCTAGGTCATGTAGCTAGATTTACACATTGCTTTCATTTCCTTCTTTTTAAGCATTTTCTTAGTGGTGAAGCCTCTTTTAATCACACCTAAGGAAACCTCCATCTTATATATATATATATATATCCTTCCCTCAATTGAGTCACTTAGTTGAAGGATCTTGGTTTCCTAATGAACTAAGAGTAAAATAGGTCCCCTAATTGTTCCATCTCTAGAAAGGTGGAGCATCCTATTTGCTTTGGTTCATTTTGGTGAAAGTAACCTTCAAAACATTTATTTATGATTTGGACTACATTAAAGTCCTAGATCTAGTTTACATTGACTTTGCATTAAAACTTGCATTAGTTAACTTGCATTTAGGGATTCTAAACCTTGGATTAGTGGAAAAGTGCATATAGGCTGCATTTTTTCATCTTGTATCATTAAATTTCATTTTAAATTTGTTGATGCAAATAGTCAAGTAAACATACAAGTTAGAAACCTTAGAAACAACTCAAAATTTGTTGAATGTGGTGCGAAAACCCTAATCTGGGACGCATTCACCCCTCTAGGTGATTTAGTCTCTATACAGGTGGCTTTTCTATATTTTTTGTGAATTCTATGTTGCATGCTTTTCAACATTTGAACCTTTCAAAAAACCTAATTGGGACTCATTTTCCCCTCTAGGCAATTTTAGTCCCGTATCATACCTAAACTTGTATTTTACAACATTAAAAACTATGTTTCTATGTTTCTATTTGTTGTTATTAGATCTTTGTTTTAGTTTGTTGTGTTTATATTTCATTAATTTTATTATATCTAGCTTAATTTAGTTTCATTTCAAGCGCATTTGTAAACATAAGAATTAGAATTAAAATATATCATTTATCTTGTGTTAATTGTATTTATCTTGCATTCATTGATTGTCCTTTGCATGATCTTTACAACTTGGTGTCCTATTGCTAATACTATAGTGAGACATAGTTTGAAACTCATGTCATCTCATGATAACACACTCATCATGGATATTGGATTATCTATCTCTTTCACTCATAGTTTTGATACTAGTTCACTAGGTATGGACCATATCCTTGATAACTCTTTACCTTCAAGTAATAAGATAAGTGTTGAAGCAATGGTTGCTAGTGTTCCTCAAGAAAACATAATCCAAATCCATGAGGAATTATCAAACCTACAACATCAAGTGAGTACTATAAACATTTCCAACACTACTATTCCTACCATAGATAACATACACCACATGATTAAAATGAACAAGGCATAGAAATTGCACATAACTTAGCTCAAATTTTGGAAAACATCTTAACTCAATGACAAGTTGTTCTCAAACTTTGAACAATACTCAAATTCAAGGAGGAGCCCAAATTCATCCTCCTACAACCATTGCCTTTATTCCCACCTATACCAACTCTCAACTTACAATAGTGATGCAACCTACTAGTAATGCCATTCCTACCTTGGGTATTTCCTCTAGCAATCCTTGTACCTTTGTGGAATATCACATCATATCTACTACCACTTTACCTCCCATAATAATTCCATTCACTTCCCCCTCGAACACATATACACCTCCACCATATTCACCTCCATCTTAAAATACAACCAATGATGCCATCCTTAACCAACTCTTACAAAATATTCCATCCCTTCAATGATAAATTTCCACCATAGACCAAAATAAAAATGTCCAACCTTCATACTATATCAAAAACAATCCCTTATCCTTGGAGATATTAAGAATGTCGATACCACAAGGTATAGATATTCCTAGGTTTGACAAATATGGAGGGAAAGGAGATCCTTCTAACCATGTTTCCACTTATACTGCCTTATGTAGTGACTTCTTCCTTAAAGATAAGCTCTTGGCTAAGATTTTCCCTAGGTCCTTGAAAGATACCACTTTAGAATGGATTTCCTCATTACCAAATAACTCAATTCGTTCATTCAATGAAATTTTTGAGGCCTTTATCAACCATTTCCAAATACACATGAATTCTAAGATGACTTTAGTTGATTTGATGAGATGTAAGAAAAAGGATGATGAAAAGTTTTTTGACTTCATTTCATGTTACCAATTGCTTTATTCCCAAATTGATGTAAAGATTCTTGATCCTCACCTTCAACGGATGTTCATTGAAAATTTACAAACTAAGATGCAACATAAGCTTGAAATGATTAATTTTCCTTCCTTCCCACACTTGTGTATTTCCCTTCATGATTATCAAAACTTGGTCAGTAGTCATGAAACAAAATCCACCTCTAGTCATCTTGAAACGTTTGAATCCACAAATCAAAACAACTACTAACCTTTTAGGAAACAAAATAAAGGTTTTCTTCAACTAAATCCCCTCAGCCAACCCAACATGTAGATACCCAAATGGCTTCTATAAAGAATACAAATCCTTTTACATTTAGGGATCTAGATAGAAAATTTACTCCCTTACCTAATACCCTCCATAACACCATGTTACACCTTCTAGAAAAGAATTTTATTTCCTTACCTCTTGTTAGAACTCTTGATCCTACCAATGTCATTACCTGCAAACTTTATATCAAATTCATATTGTTATTTCAACCAACAAAATGGACATGATATAGAACAATGTAAACGTCTTAAGCATAGTGCAAGACCTCATTGATTCTAATAATATTCAAATTGGAGGTGTTAATGACCAAGGAAATAAGTATGTTGCCCCTCCCAATCAAAACTTGCAATCTTTACCAACCCCATGCCAAATCATGCAATATTTCATTCGTCAAAGCTAGTGAAACCAAGAAGAATAATGTGATGAATGTTGACACGGATGATGACAACATGCATACTAATGGAGAAATTCCTATGGATATGTGGTTGGATACTAATAGCATCCACATAGTCTTCAACTATTTTGTGGATCATATCATGAAAGATGAGGGTTATTGAACTCTTTGATAGGTTGCTCATGTGTTCTTTAGCCCAAATAGCATCATGTTCTAACAATATTTTCCCCATGGATAAGTGAATGCAATTTTATGTTGATCCTATCTGGCAATCACAATTTAACTATAGCCTAAAGAATTGTCCATGAGTGATAGCATTTCATGCCTAATTGTTAAATCAATGATGATGTCGATGTTAGGAAGAGGGAAATCATCCTTCAGACATACTTTTTTCAATTCTATGAAATCCATACATATTATGATGCCCCCAATGGGTTTGGAGACTGGTACCAAGTTGGAAACCCACTAAGGATAATCAATGTGTTGGATAAATCCAACATCAATGAGATTTTATAACTCTAGTTTGACTAATAAGGCTATTTGAGGGTGAATATTTCACAACTTTTGTTTCACAGCCTTGGCTTTAGGAAAGACAACTAAGTGATGGACCACTACTTCTAGATTGAGGCTCGACATATCTATGCATTACCATACAAAATTTTCTCTTCTCTTTTAGGAATATTGTCAAGTTTTTCTTGTTCTTCATCCAAGAAGGATTCAACATAGAAAGTTATCTTTGGTGCACCTTTTGTTCCTACATTTATTGGGGTGGAATTTTTTACTAGCACTACTAAATTTTCTAGATGCATTTCACTAAGGGGGAGATTGAATCCCTCATCCTTGGGTGTCTCAAAGAGGTTTTCATCCTTGGATGCATCCTTTCATTTTACTATTTTGGGATTGAAAAGTGGCATAATGTGGTTTTTGTGAGATTAAAGGTTTTAACTTAATTATGTTAATTAAGTTACCTTTATTCCTCTCTTAAGATTTCAATTTAGTTTGCATATTGTGAAATTTAATAATTATATTAATTATTAAATTTCTACCTATTAGGGTTACTCTTAGGTTTGCATAATCTCCTTTCATAAGGATTGATCATTGTATTTTATTCAACTCTCCGATTAATAGATTTTTTAGCTTTCAGAGCACCCTTTCTTTTTTATCTCCATCCCTTCTTTATATGATAGGTTATTTGCATGCAGGTGATCTTCGGGGTCTGTGAAGTTGGATGTCTCAACTTCTACAGTTTTCACTCAAATATTTTTATGTTGTCAATTTTATTATTGAAGGATTCAATCGTCTCCCCATAGTACACCTATGTGTCTAGATCCATATCAAATCCTTCTTTGTGATCCCCATATGGTATATTTTCATAAAGTCCCATGAATTTTGATATTGCTTCATCATTTTAAAATAAATATAGAATCAGTGGTCTTCATTGGTCCCAGTTGATGAGTTGGGGGTATACTAGGCTTATTTTAGTGGTTTGGTCATTTGGGGTGAAATATTTTATTGATATCATAAAGGGAGAGTTATTCTCGAATAGGCCAGCAATGTCTAAGGGGAAGTTATCTAAGATAGTATCACATGATGTTGGTAACCAAGAGGAAGCCTCGACCTGTTTAGCAGAAGTACCTTTTCCAATAAGGGTAACGTTGCCAGTAGTACATCCTAGACCAAGATTTTTTGACATCTCTCATGAATGATGGGTTTATACACCTAAACTTGGTCTGGATGATCTAATTAATTAAATAAAAGTTATTTAATTAATAGATCTTTTAATTCCTCTACTTATAAATAAATTCTAAATTTATCTATATAGTTCACATTTTCTAATTCTTCTTATCTTAATAAATCATATTCTTCCATTTTAATTAAATAAAAAAATTCAAATAGTTTGTTTTATTTAATTAATATATCCTTACTAAATTTGAATAATTCCAAAATTTGAATTTAGTCACATGTATACAACTTTTTCCTCTTTCCAACTCATTGTGTGTCTCAACAAATTAGAATATGTCAAATAATTAATTCAGCATTATCTTCAACAAATTTTGAAACAAACTTGAGACACTTGGCTCTCTTCCTCCATTTATTCTTCCTCACACTTGGTAGATTTTTTTCATGCAAGGGAACACTCTCCTTATTTCTCTCTAACTTCTTCATCGTCCACCCTTCATCTATCCAAATTAAATCCAAACTATTGGTTGATGCCACATCATTTTATGCCCTGGAAAATCTATAAATACAACCTCATTCTACAGCCAATGGAACCCAACTTTGAGAAAACTTACTCAGTAGAAATTCCATTAGAGAATTTGAGCATTTAGAATTTTGAGTATTTAACAATTAGCATTTAGAATCATTTAGTTTAATCATGGCTTTAGCATTAGCCGCATCTTGATTTTTGTAGTTTCATTACATTACCAACATAGCAGTTTCATATAGCAACACCATTATCATAGCATCACATCATATAGTTTATTAATCATCATCTAGGAATAGATTTACTACATTTCTAACATCTCGTTCTTTAGGTTGTCATTCTAGTAGTCATAGTGCATACACAATCTGACAGAAATTATGATTTAATGAATCCTTGAGGATAGAGAACAATGAGACGGTTTTAGAGAAATTTGTTTATCTCAATTTAGTTAGATTTGTCATTTGAATTCTCTAATATAATGTTTGATTGAGTGTGTGTTGTTGTCTACTTATTCAAATATTTTCCTTCACACATTAAATCTTTTCCAAGTGAAATTCTTCAAACCAAACTAAGATCTAAAACCTTAAAGTGCTTAAATCCTCAAACATATTTGTGATTTTTAAGCTAAGTTTCATTATCAGGATCTATCATCTTTCATCAAAAAACAATACTATATAATCAGATTTAACTTATCCTAATCAATATAATTTATCATTCTATTTGACTTGGTCATTTATCCTTGGCACTCTTTCAACAAAGATCAAAGTTTAACAAACCTTTATCACTTGTATGCCCATTTTAACTAGATCTGAGAAGCAAAAAACACTCAAGGAACAAGAAGTAGAAACTGAAACCATCATGGCTTAAGGAGAATAAAATTCATTTCATAGATTCCACCAACAATAAAAGTGATGAAATCGCTGATGAGGACATTATACAACCTCAACAAGACCCTAAATTTCATGAATTCATGGAAAATATTCTAGAAAAAGATGAAGAGAAATACCTTTTAATGCTGGAAAATCAAGGTGTAAAATTTCTCAATGACTTTGATGTAAACCAATTGAAAGGAGCACCTAAAAGAAAATAAATTGATCCACCAAACATAGATCCAATGGCTACTTTAACTCAACAAATGTAAAATCTTCAACAATGGATCCAAGACATGCAAAGAGGAACAACCAAAAGATATTTGTTGCAAGAAATTTTTCCTTATCCCTTTGATAGAAATGTGGACATGATGCCTTCTCCACCAAAAACTACATCATCCAAGTTCAATGTTTTTCGATTTTTTGCAAAGGTTAAATGAGAAGCCCAAATCTAAGTTCTCAAATGCAAATGATGTTGAGAAATCCTATCATGTCATGCATTTATCTCCATCCCCCATAAGTCAAAATGAACCTCAAGATTATTTCACCCAAATTAACAATTTCATCCAACCATCATCTCCTATCATACCCTCTACATCCGATGATACAGAAATTCCAAAAGCTCTTCCAATCTTTGACCAATATCCCATCTCTCAATAATCTTATGATGATCCCCTCATTTCATTTTTCATCCAAAATCATTCTCTTCCATCTCAAGAGAAAAGTATCCTTAAAACTCCTTCTTCCACCTCATATCATGACTCCATACCATCGCATGATTTTGCTGCATCTTAGGAGCAAGATAGTTCTTCCATCCTATTTGATGATGTCCTACCATCTGATGATCAATATATGCTTTCTACCAAATCTCATGATTCCCTTCCTCATCAAGATCAAGATATACTTCCATGCAAGGATACATTTCCATTCCATGAAGATGTTCATGCTTCTCATGATCAAGACATGCCTTTTATACCACTTCATGATGATTCCATGCCTGATAAAGGGAAAGCTACTTCCTCTCCTGCACCTCATGATCCTTTTCGAAGTCAAGATCAAAACACCCCATCATCCCCATGTCAAGATCCTATCACACCTATAAAAGCTATCCACGAGCCTCGCAACTGCAAATTGGCATCCTCCACCATCATCCACTCTGGTTTACTTCCTACACCTATCCTTTCATCAATATCATATCCTCCCCAAAATGGACTCGCATCTTGTTTCACAAACAATACATATCCCATTGGTAAATGAATGTCTCAAATTATGAATTACAAAGGAAAATGATTAGGACTTCATGAACAAGGTATCCTAGAACTCTTTTCTATTCAAAAACACCCATATTACCATGGCCTTGGTTATATACCTAAGTGTCCTAATCCATCAAACCTGTCATCTATCCTAGGTCATCATCCTAGTTCATCAAACCTTCCATCTATCCTAGGTCATCATCCTAGTCCATCAAACTTTCCATCTGTCCTAGGTCCATATTTTATCCCTCAAGAACAAAAAAGACACACATCCTTGATGCCCTTTCAAAATTCTACCTACACTAATGCATCCATAATACATCCATATCATTCATCTCAATCCATCCCTCCCATTGCTCTTGGAGGCAATTTGGGTGCCAAATATCAAAAGCTTCCATATCAAAATCCACATGTATTAAAGGATCAACATGTCTCCTCGAAGAGACATGTAAAAATAAAATAAAATTTGATCCAAAATCAAAAGAAATATCCAAAAGGCCACAAATGCCCATCAAGGCAAAAATGAAAATTTCAAAGACCACAAAGGTCCATAAATCAAAAGAAATTTTCAAAAGGCCACAAAGGCCCATCAAAGAAAAAAGGAAATTTTCAAAGGCCACAAAGGCCCATAAAGAAAAAATAAAAGTAAAAAGTTGTGTGGATTCCTAAAAGTGTCATAGAAGCAATAAAAACTAAATTGGCATCCAAGTCTGCTTATCCAAAAGCTTCCTCCAATATTGCATATAAAAACCTATCACCTTCAAAATCCATTTCTCCTCCATCACTCCACCACCCTTCAAGGTGTGTGCCAACATTTAGCTTGCTATCCTTTCCATCTATCCATCAATGGGACTTCCAACCTCCTATCCATTATCCAACATTCACCCCCCATTATTCCCCTTTAATCCAAACCTTTGCAAAAGTCCTTAGCTTCTTCCATCATACCACTAGTCTGCCAACATTTAGGAGTCCAATTTCCCATTGTCATGGTTTATTAGAGCACATATTCGAGAGATATTTGGTTGTGAAACTTGATGCTTATTCCTTCCCCCATCTCCCTGTCATCCATATCCTATCTTCCATATTCGTCTTGCACTCTACACTTGGGGGCAAGATTTTTCCCTTTTATCATTCATGGTCATTATCCTTTTCTATGCTCATTCCTTGCATTTCCACCTTTGATCTTGAAAAGGTTAAGGATCTTTTGGAACATCATATATCTTATCCTATACGCTTTATCCATATCTTTTGTACCATATCCTTCACCTTATCCATATTCCATCATTCTTTCAAAATACGTCATTTCTTCCCTTCCTTGGTCTTGATGAGGAATAGGGGAAAAGTACTTGGGCCTTGTGTCTGTATCTTATTTAGTTGATCTAGATCATCCCATTCATTATTGTTATCCTCACATTTTCTTCCATTCCATATCTTCTAGCCTATCAAAATCCATGTACCGATGTAGGGTAAAATGTGAATGTGATATATTGTCAAAAGGTGTATGAGCTCTACTAGGGTTTTCTTGAGTTTGTGGTCATTCTTGGCCCCTCTTGCATCATACTGGGCTCTCTATGTAGGAATTGCTTCTTTCCTTGTGTGTACGACTGCATTTACTACTATTTTTCTATTTTAATATGCCTTCAATCGACTCTAAACCAACAGTTCATGCTGGTATTGGTAGTTTGATGACTCTCCTCAATGGATCCTCCACCGAACAAATGACCTCAAATTGTTTTTCTAAAAGTGTTCCACGAGGTAAGTCTTTTGACTCCTTGGCTGATGTCATTTTTCCTTTGCCTAAATTTGATTTTGCCTGTCAATGGCTTGAAAAGCATACCCTTGTCAGGTATTTTATTGGGAGGACTCCCCCTGAAAGTGTGCTCAAAGAATGGGTCAGTAAGGCTTGGGTCCCTCATGGGGTCCACCTTGATATGGTCCAAAATTTAACCAAGGTTTTATTATTTTTCACTTTGTAGAGTTTAGTCATGTCTAGGAAATACTAGAGCATGGTCCTCGGTGTTTTAGGTCTTCTTTGTTGGTTTTCCAGTCATGGAACCATGATTTTATTGTCTCAGATGACACCAAGTTGTGGGTCCCGGTCTGGATTGAGTTCCCAGGTTTACCCTTTCCTTGTGTGCCATTTGTGAGTCATATTGCTTCCACTCCAAGGGAAGGTTATTTGCATTGAGCCTAATAGATTTTTCTAGGCTCGTCCTAAAAAATGGGTCTATGTTGAAGTGGACCTTTCTCAAGATTTGAAAGAGTCCATTGATTTTCAAATAGGAAATTTTCGGCATACCCAAAAATTTACCTACTTTAATTGTCCGAACACATGCTATAGATATCATTTTGTAGAGCACAAGATCAAGGACTATCCTTTCACAGTGCCTCGTACTCCTTCTCCACCATGGGAATCTGATAAGCCCAAAGTTGATGAAAAATGGACCATGGTTACCAACCATAAGAACAAAGCTAACAACTTTGGGTTGGTTCCCAAAGGCCTTGAGCCTGCTAAAACTGTTTCAAACCCTTTGACGAAGGGGAAAGAGGCCTCGACATGGCCTGATATTCCTGCGGCGTGGCCTAGGTCGAAGGCTACACCTCAGCCTGTTGTCATTATAATGGCATAGCCAAAATTCTCTCCTCCTATGACATGAGCTCATCGGTGGTCTCGTATTCCTTCACCTCCCTTAGAAGAAGGAGAATATATGTAGTAGAAAAGGAGAATTTCTTATCCATCTATTCAAATCGGGTTAGTTCCACCTAATTTTTTGCAAAATCGTTTCTCCACCTTGGATTAGGAGGAACCGAACTCCGACGATATGGAGGAGTTTCACTCATGAATTTACTCTCTTAGAATGTTCAAGGTCTGATAGGCCTCCCTAGAAATTATTCGGATTTGGATACTTTGCAGAAGTATAATGGTATTGAAGTGCTTTGTCTCAAAGAAGTTAAAATTTCTAGTTTTTTTCTCACTTCAACGTGTCACTCTATTTGTCCAGCCAACCATATGTATTGTACAACTCATTATGTTGGGTGTCATGGAGCTTTCATTCTTTTGGCTCCTAGGTGGCACTCTTGTGTTGTTAATCATGGGTCCGACCCTACACATTTGCTCATTTGGATCCTTCTCAATATTAATAATTGCTCTTTTGGGATTATTAATGTTTATGCCCCTAATGATGTTGTCAAATTCTCCTTGCTTTGGTGTTGTATTGTGGACTCGTTACATGTGGCCACTTGGCTTCTATGTGGGGATTTCAATATGGTTGAGATGGCATATAATACAAATGGTATTTTTCCATTCAGATGGGTTGTTGGTGAAAGGGAGGCATGGTTCAACATGCATAATAAATTGGGTGTCTTTGATCCGAATATTGGTCACCACCATTCTCATTCCCTCTGGCACACTTGGTGTAATTTTAGAGCTAGACCTGACAGGATATTTAAGTTCCTTGATCGTCTAATGATTTTGTCTCAATAATTTATTTTGTTTGACAACTCTTCACTTCTGGTTAAGCTACTAGTGGATATCACTTGGTCTGACCACTTCCCTATTTCTTTTCACATTGAATGGGAGATAAGACAACCTTAGGCTTGAAAAATGTAGTTCTTCTTGAACACATCTTTTCTTTCACATCAGCCCATGTTGGCCCACATTCACAGAGTCTAGAATTTAGAGTATAGGTCATCCCACAATAGCAACTGGATTAATTGGTGGAATGATTCTATCACTCACATGGCTAGGTTTCTTCGCATTTATGGGTGCCAGTTGGCCATTTTCTATTGGTGGTCTTATGAGGTGACCATTGTTGACCTACGCTAGGCTATCAAGGCTCTTGCAGCTAACCCCTTCTCCCCACCTTTGCAAGCCAAGTTAGTGGAGTTAAGGCACAAAAAGCAAGTTGCAAATAATTATGTTGCCAAAGGTGCACAAATTAAAGCCAGGTTGCACTGGATAAAAGTTGGTGACCATGCATCCAAGGAGTTTTTGCTAGCCTTGCACTCTAGGCACTCCTCTCCAAGCATTGAAAAAATCAAATATGGTCTCCAAGTCCTTTATGAGTTACCTGACACTCTCCAGGCTTTTGTTAGGCACTATGAGAAATTTTTCACTGCCCAATGTTACACGCTAGAGTGCCAGCAAGCCCTTCAGAGGTGCATTGAGGTTGTGCTAACTAGGGTTTCCTTTGCTCAAAAATTCCTTTGTGAGCAGCTACTCGTGGTTGAAAACTTGAAAGAAGCTATATTTTCCATGGTGGATGACAAGGCCCTAGGGGTTGATGGCTTCATGTGTGAATTCTACAACTCCCTTTGGGATTGTATTGGCCATGATCTTCATAAAGTCTATCTTGAAGCTTTTCATTTGAAAACCTTGGGCAATATTATAAACAAGGGAAACATCAAATTCATACCTAAGTCTAGAGATCCTGAAGATATTTGAAATTTGTGGCCTATCACGCTCCTTAATGTCTCCTACAAAATCATTGCTAAGGCCCTAACTCTTAAAATTTTCCATCTATTGCCTCAGATTGTGCACCCAGAACAGACTGGATTTATCAAGTCTAGATTTATTCTTGACAATATCATTGTTGTTTGGGAGGGAATGGAATGGGCTCGACACTTTGGCCAGAAAGTTCTCTTTCTCAAAATTGATTATGCTAAAGCCTATGACCGCATAGAATGGTCCTTCATTCTTTCCATGCTAAAAGCTTTGGGATTTGGCCCCAATTTCATTTAGGCCATCCAAATTCTTTTCTCTAATGCCTCTACTTGTATCACCATCAATGGTCATGAATCCTCCTTTTTTGGTCTTTTCCTCTCTATTCATCAAGGATGTCCTCTTGCTCCTTCATTGTATGTGCTTACTACCAAAGGTTTAGTCTATCTTTTGGCCAATGCCATCTCCTAGCAAAGGTTTCACAGAATTTCTCTGCCCAAATCCCAGTCTCAACTTGTTAATGGCCACTTCACTTATGACTCTTTCCTCACTCTCCTTGAGGAAGAAATCAATATTAAGGCAATTCTTGAGTGCCTTGACATCATTTGTGAGGCCTCTAGGTCTGCCATTCAATGGTACAAGACTCTTTGTTACAAATAATTTGTCTTGCCCACTCCCCACTGGTTAGAACATTATGGATGGAAGTGGATTGGGCCAAAGGAATTATTTTGATTTTTGGGCATCCCCTTCACCTTTCAAGCTCCCCCAACAGAGTTATGGCAAGTCATTCTTTCTAGGATTGAACAGAAACTGGCCTACTGGATAACCAATTCTTTGTCTTTGGCTGGAAAATTTCAAGTGTGTTCGAAGATTCGGGCAGCTACTCTTGTTTACTATTCTTCTTATTGGGCTCCCTTGAAGGCGGCCTATGCCAAGCTTGAGAATCTGCTTCGAGACTTTTTTGGGTCTCTGCAGAGTCCCATAAAGGGTTTCACTAGGTGGCTTAGGAATTTTGATGCCTTCCCAGAGACTTTGGAGGGCTTGGTCTACTTTCCACCCAAACACAAGGGACTACCTTGTGTGTTAAATGGATTATTAGAGCCCTTTTTGGAGATGAAGCCTAGAAAATTCTCCTGAGGCATTGCATTCAATTGGGATTTCCTACCAATAGACCTGCATGGAAGGGGCTTGGCTTTCAAACCCTTTAGGTCATGAAGGAACCAGTTCAAATCTTGGCCACTTTTGTCGCCAAGAGCATTTGGAAAGCTTGGGAGGTTGTTCAACCTTGGCTCCATTAGGCCGGCTCTAGCTTTCATGATGGGCTCTCTCTCAATCAACAGAGTGTGTGGTGCTCACCTCTCTTTGCCAGTAATGATCAAAATCTATCCAAGTCACTCTGGCTCAAGGATTTAAGATTCCATAAGAAAGGAATTCAAATCCTGTAATGATTGTTTCACAGACCCACTATGCACATCATACCATTGGAGGACTTTCAGGCACTTAACAGACTTCAAAACCAAGACCGTGATACTTTTGACGGTCTGGTGAATGTTATTCTTATAGAATCTCTACACAAGGTGGGGATTCATGGGTCCAAGCCCTGGTGTAAGGAATGGAAGTGGTACCCAGACACCCCTTTCATAAATTATAAGCCAAGGCTTAGCTATATATGGCTATCGCCGCATTTCCCTATGATTGAAAGTCTTAACCAAAGATGGTTTCTTCAATCCTTGACTCATGTTTGGCATAAAATATTCTCTGCCATTTGTTCTACAAGTGTTGATCCAAAGCTCAACCACTTCGCCCGGTGTATTCTTTTCCAAGGCTTTCCTATGGGGGCTTGACTCGTTCATATTGGGGTATAGGACCCTTGATGCCCTTTATGTGGGCAAGCTAAGTCTTTTAAGAATCCCTTTTGGTTTTGCACCAGAGCTTGGTAGTTTTGGATTTGGATTCATTATTTATTTCAACCTTTCAAGCCAGAACCCTTCTCTTGGCATATGGTTCTATTGGGTGATTCACCCAGACTTCCGACCAAGTATACCCAACTTTGGCACATTTTCACAGTGGAAATCCTCCTTAGCATCTGGAAAGATACAAATGCCTGCATTTTAACTCACACTCAAATGGATAAAATTGTTTCTTTTTATTCTAAAGCTATTATTTTCTCTAATGTGCTTTTGCATATTCAAGTTCAAGCGAACAAAGTTGCGCTTGAGGTTGCTCACCTCCAGGTACTCCTGCATCACTGGTGCAATGCCCCATGTACTGTTGTTCGAGTGCCTGGATCACCCTCCTCTTCTCATAGTTGATCGCCCTCTCGAAGCTGGTAGAGGAGTGGCTCTACTCGCCCCCACTCCCAGCCTCCTTCTCAGTGTGGCTCCCAACGTCCTCAACATTGGTGCACTCCTCCCCCTCAAAATAGCCAAGGGTGGCCTTCTAGAGGTGTTACAAGGAACAACGATGGTGATTCTGGGTGACCCTTTGATACCACTCCTGAAGTAGCTCTTTTTGGCCTAGTAGTGGCTCTGGTTGGCTGAGCTCTAATAAAATAAATTCAGGGTTGGCACTTGCAATCTCGTTTTATAGTGAGGAAGGTAAAGAAAAAGAAAAGGAAACTGTTGATGGCTAGGGACCTCCTAATGTCACTCCTAACCCCGCTGATGTATGGGGAAAGAAGGTTCATGACAAAGAACCTCCTGGCTTTGTTGGCACTGCTTTGGCTAATTGATGGCCTTTTATTTTCTTTCTATTATTTTGGACTTTTGAGCTAGGCCCACGTAACTCTATTTTTTGATTTTCTGGGCTAGGCCCATGTGACTCTCGGGGTGTGCCTTCTTACTACCCACCTTTTTCTATGAATGTGTATCTTATCTCTTTAATTTAATATAGATATCTACCTATTCATCAGAAAAATCCATGTCCCATTTTCTTCCTTTGTTCTTGATGAGATTAGGGGAAAATTTGGTCATCTCATTCCATCTTAAATGTCCTTCAAAAATCAAAAAATAAAAAAAGATAAAAAATCAAAATCAAAAATCAAAAAAACCAAAAATATGAAAAAGGACAATATAACCTCATGTACATATCTTGCCATCGTATTCATGTTTCACCCTTGATTGGGGGAAAAAATTTGAACTCACTGGGTGCAATAAACTTTGAGCTTAAAACAAACAGATAAAACAGTATTATGACAATGTAGCAAACACAATAATCATGATAACAACTCAACATTGAACATAAATCACAATCTTTTGAAAATCAACCATCCAAATCAAACAGATAAAATCAATCAATCAAAACAAATCTAAATGGATGATATTCTTTGGAATCTTGGTTTTTATCGCTTTACATGAATGTTCAATTGTTGTACTTTGATTTTTGTTGTCATCTCTCTAGAGCAACTCAAGGATGTCTTGAACTAGAGGAGCTAGGAAGGAGAATGATATTTTCTTTTTATATTTTCTATGATTTTATCATTATTACTATGTGAATTTTCATGAGATGTGCTCTACAAAGTATCACTGATGACATTCTAGATTCGCATAAGAAAAGGATTAACTCTAGTCTATTTATGTATGAAATGCTCAGGTCATCTCGGTTCAATTATGCTTAGATCCTTGTATTAACTTGCAATATAAAAAATCATGGAAGTAGTACTCAGGTCGTCATGGTTTAATTATACCATCAATGTTTGTACTCACTTTCAATAATTCAAAATCTCAATGATGATAAAAGCATGACAAATCAACTATTAAAATGACGATGTTGCATTTTAGATTTTCATGGTTAAGATAGCTTGAATCCATATTAGTTTTGCATTTGCATTTTATATTCTTCAAGGCTATCATAATTTCATCATGTCCCCAACTGAATAAATGTATACATCATCAAGACTTAGTGCATCAATCAATCTATTAGCTAAAGCAATCAAAACTCCCCTGTTGACCCTATACTGGGGCATATCGATTAGAGGAGTCAATCCACGTCAACCAATAAAATCCAAATCCTCCTATAATCATAAAATATTGCAAAACAGCAATCTTATCAATCAAAAATCATTCAATCATCATCATCATCTATCATTGATCCTCACCTATCATGAGGTCAATCCTCATCACCTATCATTGATCCTCATCTATCATGAGATCAATCATCATCATTCTCTCATTGATTCTCACCTAACATGAGGTCAATCATCATCTATCATATCAAAACATCATCAAATCAATGGCTAGCATGATCATCAAACATCAAACACAAGGAGACAACACAGGGCATCCATCAATCAAAGTAGTAGATTCAGTATCATTTTTCAAGAGATAAATTGTTGAGACATCATAAAATTTTGAAATCATCATCAAATCATTAAAAATCAAAAAAATTATCAATAATTCCCTGATTTATCTCTTGACGGGGCATATATCCATGATCACTTGAAAATCAGTGTCTAGGGCATCGAGATTTTTTGTCAGCACATCAAAAAAAAACTTTGAAGTAATGTGTAAACACATCACTTCAAAGAGGGGCAAAATGTATACACCTAAAATCGATCTAGATGATGTAATTAATTAAATACAAGTTATTTAATTAATAAATCTTTTAATTCCTCTACTTATAAATAAATTCTAAATTTATTTATATAGTTCACATTTTCTAATTCTTCTTATCTTAAATCGTATTCTTGCATTTTAATTAAATAAACAAATTTAAATAGTTTATTTTATTTAATTAATATCTCCTTACTAAATTTGAATAATTCCAAAATTTGAATTTAGTCACAGGGTAAGTGCACAAAGATGGGTAGAAATTCTGTGGCCACTTTTTTAATTTTTTTTGAAAACTCATAACATGAGAGTGTTATAATGTGCTCATGTTATGGCATGTTAAAAGAAAAGAAAAAAAAAATGAATTTCATTTTCTTTTGTGACTGGGTTTTTTGTTTCCTGTGGCCAAAAACCTCAGAATTTCGTGCTCGCATTCTAGGAGGTGATTTTGTGTAAAAATATTCATCAACAATTGTTGATTCATTGCTAGGATGTTGCCACGTCGATGAGGAGGTGAAAGAGGTAAGGATTGTTTTTTTAAAATTTGTTAGTTTTAGGTTGTATTTGATATTTATTTTTTGAAATTGTAAGAGATGTTAATCAACCTGGAAACCCTCCTCAAAATCCATAGCAAGAACAAAATCCTCAACAACCAAATCCTCAACCACAACAATGAACTCCTCCACCAATCCCTCAATACCCTCTTAGCACTCAACAAAATTTAATGGGTGAAATTGAGAACAATAGAAAACAATTTGAGGATTTAATCGAGAGGTTGAACAATCCAAATGTAGATTCAATCAATATATTTAAAAAAATGTAGATTAAATCAGCAAACAATTATCTGGTTGGCAGGATAGGAGGCAGGTGGCTAGGGCTTTTTATCAAGATAAATTATCATATAAAGATGTAAAAGATTTAAAAATTACAAAATTAGATTTGTGTGCATTATTCACTGACCCACAGTCAAATGGAAATCTCTCCCTCAATGTGAAGAGGTTTCCTATTCATTTGTGCAACCACCATGAGATTACAAAATATTTTTGGGATAGGTGGTACATGGTTTTTGATTACCCACCATGCAACAATTGTGAAGTCCCACAGTATTTCCTCAAGAAAATATACGCTAAGTTAATCTTGAAAAAAATCCCAAATCATTTTGATATGAGGGACTTCCAGGGGAGAGGTGGGAGTTCGACACAAGATAGACCCAGTGCACAGCTGGATCCTAGGTGGAAAGAGAGATGACCTCTCACTAGGTCTCCTCATGATCACATCATGATCACATCATCATCCCTTCCATCATGAAGGAGAGTGCCAACATAGAGACTCTATAGGCCATCAACTCTTTGACGCAGAGTGTCATCCAACATGTTAGTCCTTTTGTACAATGCCATCTAGGGGAGACTTCAACAGGTGGGCTTCGATCCCATGTGTGTCAATCTTGTGGAGTGACTTATTCATATGACCCCACTAACACTCAGGAGGTTGTTTTGTAGGATCTGTTTGCAGCTATGGAGATGGAGAGGGTAGCAGAAATTTTGCATGATGTGTATGGCATTCATAGTCAAGTAAAGTTTAGCATGTTCATTGAATTGAATTTATTAAATTTCAATTTTGAAATACAAGATTAACTAATTTAGTTTTATTATTTTAATAAACTTGCAGGGTCACAGTGTTGATACTAGATACACTGGCCCTACACCTACTTATTTCTGCAGTACACCTATCGGTGGGGTATGTAACTAGTAAATAATTATAAATTTATTACATGTTAATAACATTGGTTTACGAATGGTATTTTAATATGTGATTTTGGATGTTGAATAGGCTAATATTGGAGGTTTTGAGGGAACACCTCCTGGTGCTAGTGGATTTAGTCAAACCTTCACGCAGGTAATAGAACAAAGAGTTTACCTAACGAATTGTACTTAATAGATTTGTGTATTTTATATTCATATTGTTGATTATGAAACATTGCACATCATTCAAACTCAAATAATTACTTCACATTCCATAACTAATAACTAGATTTTGATAGATGACAAGATTTCAACTACAATATAGGTGTTTAGAAATTCAACATAAGTAGTGATGCAATTACTTCACATAGCATAAGTAATAATTCTAGGAGCAACTTCCAATTGCATTTGCTTGTCATGGAATTCCATGAGACCACATTTTATTGAGGTATATTTTCAAACAGTTTACTACCTTTTCTATGCTCCAAACTAGGCACCCATTATGGCTTGCACTCACAAATCTGAAACTCACTTGCAACTCTTTTGGAGCAACTATCCCAAATTTGGTTTTTAACGCTGAATTAGGCCACAATTAGGCCTCTTTTTGAAAGAGACACCTCTCCAAACACACAAATAACACTTGAAACCTCCAAACAGTCAAAATACAACCAAGAAAACCTTAGATTATTCAACTTTCAGGTCCCCTCTCGCTCATTTAGATCCCTTTTCATAAAACCCTCACTTTCCTTGCAATCAATTAGGGCTTATTGAAACTCTTATGCCCTGACCTCTCAGAAGCTTATAAAAAATTCAATCGGGCTTATTAATGCTTTTACATGCTCATTCCATCCTCAAATAGTGTTTCCCTAAAGATCTACATACACTTCCTTCACAGAATCACTCTTTTTCACTAGTTTTCACCCTCTCTCACCTAGGGTTTCTCACTTATTCACTTCTCTGACCACTTACAACCTCTTATATCTTCTAAAAACCATCCAATTCACCCACTCTCACAATTTTCAAGGGATTTTATCCACTTCTAAACCCCTATCCTCTTTTCACTCACTCTAGCCTTGTTTAAAAGGCACCAAATTTGGTTTTTCACTAGGGGGTCGAGAACTCACACAAAAACTTCACCAAACCAATTCCCTACCTTATAAATGTACTCCTAATTCATACCAGTCCATTCCACCAAGAAAGAGTTGCTACAGAAAGGTGGAATGGATTTTTTATTTTATTTGGGCAATCAAACCCTTAGCCCTTGTTCTCCAACTCCTTAGAGAAATCAGGTCACCAAGAGCTTGAAACTCAATATCAAATGCTCAAATTAGTTTTAAATTGATTCCAACACCAAAATAATTCAATTAAAACACATTAAAAATGCACTACCACCTGCACTGAACCATACACTGGCAGATGGTGGAGGAAAACACAGAAAATAGTACTATAATAGTGATATTTTATTAGTTTTATGCTTCAAAATGCTTCAACAACAACTAACAAGGATGAATCACATATTTTAAACACTTTCCAAATCATTTCAACTTCCTAAGTTCCTAATATTTCCTCTAAGACTACCTTGACTCTTCATATTCCTCCACTTGGCACCTTTTTGCATTTTTGCAACATTGATTGACAACTTTTGTTAAGATTTTGTAACTTTACAATTTATGCCTAAAATGACTACCAAAGACCATTACAAACTTGAAAATGGATATTTAATCCTTATTACATCATGAAAATACCTATACAACCTCAAAATCCTAATTTTTCCTCATGGAGGCATGCTCTTGTAAAGGTGCACATGCACCACTTTTTCAAACAACTCACTGACTTTTCTATACTACCACATTTTACATACATGTCTACCAAATAATTTTATTAAATATTTCATTTCCTCACTACTATGGCTAAAATCTTTAAAATGTTGCTTTCCAACAAACTATGGATGCTTGGAAAAAATCTATGAAAGCATAATGGTAAGCAATAGCATAGACAAGGCAATTAGTAGGTTGAAAAAATGCCTCGAAGAAATGTGGTCTCATGGCGATGGAATTCCATTCCATCACTAGGAGACCACATTTCTTCGAGGAATTTATTCAAACAACTCACCACCTTTTCTATGATACCACATTATCCATACATGTGTACCAAAGCATTTTATCAAACTACTCACTTCCTTGTTGCTATGGCTAAAAGCCTAAATAGGTGTTTTCAAACAAACTATGGATGCTTAGAAAATCCTCTATCAAAGCATAATAATAAGCAATAATACCATAGAGAAGGCAATGAACTGTTTGAAAAAATTCCTGAAAGAAATGTGGTCTTATGGTGATGGAATACCATGACGTGCATTTTTTTGTAATGGAATTCCATCACCATGAGACCCCATTTCTTTGAGGAATTTTTTCAAACAATTCACTTCCTTCTCTATGCCACCACAGTTATCATACATGTGTACGAAAGCATTTTATCAAATGGTTCACCAGCTTGCTGCTATGGGTAAAAGCGTAAAAACATGAGCTTTCAACCAAGATATGGATAGGGAAAATAGTAAGCATGATATTCATAAATATATAGTTTAATAAGTACTCAAAATTTTGTTTATTATCTCATACATTATAAGTCATGATGTGGATCACTATTGTAGTTTTGTGACTGAATAGTTTGTTGTTTTATTTTTAGCTGTTGCAAGTGGAGACACCTCTGAATGTGATGAGGGAAATGGAGATTGGTGTTTCATTTGCTATAGAATCCTTGATGGCTCTAACAAGGGAGGTATAAGGAAAATTACTAAAATTTAATTTACATTCATTGTTATAGATGTTAGTTCTACTGAAAAAGAAAACCATTATTAATTCCTTGTTTAATTTCTATTTGGATGGTTTATACAGGGATTCAACACACCTCAACTTGGGCATGCGAATATTTCCCTCAAGGAGAGTGATCACCAGATGGCGGTAAGTGATTATTTTATTAAATACATAATATTTTATAATGTAATTTCTATATATTAATCTCTTTAATTCTTATTGTAATAGATGAAACTTCATGAGAAACTAAATAATAGGAGGAGCACCAGGAGCACTCCGCGACCATAGCATAAATGAGTGACAGAAGTATCACCATCTAATCGAAAAGAAAAGGGAAAGAGTTTATTTAGAGAGGATGGAGAGCGATGACTTTTGATTCTAGAGCCCTTTGTTGTATGCCTACATGGCACTTTTGTACATATTTTGTATTGGATATATTTGACATTGTATGCCTATATGGCATTCTCGTAAGCCTATATGGCTATTTTATACCTATATTTCATACTTCTATCGACATATATTGATGTATGCCTACATGACTATCTAGTTAATACAAATATTTTGTATCGATGGTGTCCATGTTTGCATTCTAAATTCATTGTTAAATAGATATGAGTTACATGTATTGAAGTGTATACTTTACCACTTACATGTATAATTTTTGACTTACATGTGTTCCAATGTGTACTTTGTGACTTACTTTTTTTCATGTGTATACCTTATATTCGTACATATACTTTGTATTAATTTGTGTATACTATGTATTCATGTGTATACTTCAAGGCTTATGTGTTTTTGAGTACTTGTGATTCCCTTTTTCACATGTACATGCTTGACTTATTCACGTGTATACTTATTAATTGGTTATCCCTAGCATTTATCGTTGTTGTCCTACATGGTTTGTCTTGAATATTAATTGATTGATGCTAAACAAATTTATGTAATTTTTAAGAAAAAACACATTTTCAATTGGTATTGCATGAAATGATTCATAAAAATATTTCAAAAAGTATCCTTGATATTACAAAAATATATGTGCTTATACACTTCAATTGTGCAGTCACCCTTTCGTTCTTTAAAAGAAAAATCTGCCTATGCCATTGTTACACTACACAAGTAAACCAAATTTTGTATTGTTCAGCTATATTAAGCTACCACTCTCAAGACCAATGTAACAATGATACAAAATAATGTTTGAGACTACAAGAAGACATCAAAATGGCTAGTGTACTAAAAAAATTATTATGATTTCTAAAGAATGTTGATAACTCTACTTAGTTGACTTATATTTTTTTCAAAAACATACAAATTGAACCCTAACATCAATAGACTATGTATATCAAGCTACCATAATCCAAGTTTCAATGATGAATATTTATCATGCATGTTTTCAATGACATTCAAGTTTATGGTGGTTTTTTTGTTTATATGATGTTATGTGATATTCTAATCCTAATTCATGCTTCTAGGCTGCATATATGTATATTACATGTTTTTTGTACTAACGAACCCAAAACAAACCGAACCCCCTTCCAAAAAAATTTGGCCGAACCAAAAAACTAAACCCCCAAACCCAAACCCAAACCTAAACCTCATAGAACCTCAAAATATCTTCCAACAATCTTCATTTTTCTGACACAAACTTAATTGACCACCAAATTATGTTGCTCCCCGACTTTACCCACTTTTAATCCCTCAAACCTCTCTTTTTCATTGAAAACCCCCCTTTTCCCAACTAGGGCATCATGCCATAACATAATATTGACCTCCCTTGTGCTTGCAAACCTTTTGAACACATAAAACTCCACAACCTCACTCTATTTCCAACCTATTCTAACTTATTCTCAAGCAATTTCTTCTTTTCACCTTTTCTAGCCTAAATTTGAAGGCCTAAATTTTGAATTTTCAATAGGGGCAGTGTTAGTAATCTCTTCCAATGCCTTTACCAATGTTATTTTATTATACCTACTCCTTATCATACTTACATTAGGCCCATTCCACTAAGACACATCCTAAACAATAGGTGGAATGGCCTAATTCAACATATTACACTCAAACCCTTGTATGAGCAAGTTCATACCTATTTCAGAAATCTGCTTCTAAGTTACTTGGAAGTTAATAGAATTCCACAAGAATTGATTCTAATCAAATCTAAAACCATTCTACAATAGATTCGGATCATCTTAGAAAACTCCTATTGTACGGACCCATACACAGCCTGGGAATGAAGAAAATGAGCAGAAATGAACAAAGAAATAGAGATATTTGATTGATATTCTCCTTCAAACTCTTCAACAACCACTAAATTTGAGTTTCCAATGATCATACGCTTTTTGTGTGGAAAAATTAGACTTCTCAACCGTCATGTGTATGTTTCTCTTTTCGATTTTTTTCCATGCCATCATGAGGGATCAAGTCAGTTGAACATAGCTCTGAGAAATTTCATTTTTTTGGGTGCAAAAAAGGACCATGCCTAGCGTAAACATACCTATCAAGATGCATTGGAGAAATTTATTTGGTCACGCAAATTGCAAAATGAAAGTTGCACCACTTTGCAACTTTACACTACTTGCATTTGACATTTTTTCCATCAAGTGAAAACTGGACACCATAAGAAAAAGACTCTAAAATAACCAAAATTGAGAGAGGATATTATAGAGGGGCTCAACATGATCCTATAGGCTCAGATGAAGAGTTGGTAAGTGTCAGAGCTTCCAAGTAATAGCCCTTCAAATATTTATTCCCTTTTGCACTTTGGACCCTTTAGGAACCGATCTGGTTGAATATAGCTGGGAGCGATTCTGCATGTTTGGGTACGAAAAAGGACCATGTATAGTGTAAACGCATCCATTCAAACATGTTGGAATAGTCAATTTGGTCACATGAGTTGCAAAATGAAAGTTGCACCACTTTGCAACTTTCAACTACTTGCATTTGATAACTTTTTCCTCAAATGACAATTTGCCACCATAGGAAAATGCTCTGAAGAAAGAAAAAAATGAGAGAGGTTATTGTAGAGGGGCCCAGCGCAATCCCATAGGATCAGACAAGAATTTTCTAAGTGTTATGGTATCTGAGTTACAACATGCTGAATTTTACAGTCATTTTGCACTTTGGACCCTTAAGGGATCAATCTGGTTGAACATAGCTTAGAGTGATTCCACATGTTTTGGTGTGAAAGAGGACCATTTATAGCGTAAACATACCTATTTAGATGTGTTGGAATAGTCTATTTTGTCACACAAGCTACAAAATGAAATTTACACCACTTTGCAACTTTCAACTACTTGCATTTGACAACTTTTTCCTCAAGTGAAAACTCGCCACCACGAAAAAATGCCTCTGAGATAGAAAAAACTAAGAGAGGTTATTATAGATGAGCCCAACATAATCACATAGGATCAAATAAGAATTTTCTAAGCATCACAGTATCTGAGTAACAACATGTTGAAGTTTATAGTCATTTTGCACTTTCGACCCTTAAGGGATCGATCCGATTGAACGTAGCTCAGAGTGATTTTGTGTGTTTGGATGCAAAAGAGGACCATTCCTAGCATAAATATACCTATTTAGACACATTTGAATAGTCCATTTGGTCACACGAGATGTAGAACAAAAGTTGCACCACTTTGCAACTTTCAACTACTTGCATTTGACAACTTTTTTCCTAAGTGAAAACTCGCCACCATGGGAAAATGCCTCCAAGATATAAAAAACCGAGAGATGTTGTTATAGAGGGGTCCAACATAATCCTATAAAATTAGACAAAAAATTTCTAAGTGTCACGGTATTCAAGTAACAACATATTGAATTTTACAACCATTTTGCACTTTAGACCCTTAAGGGATAGATCTAGTTGAACGTAGCTCAAAGCGATTCCGCGTGTTTGGGTGTGAAAGAGCACCATGTATAGTGTAAATGTACACATTCAGACATGTTGGAATAGTTTGTTTTCTCACACAAGTTGCACAACAGTAGTTGAACCACTTTGCAACTTTCAACTACTTGCATTTGACAACTTTATCCCCAAGTGAAAATTCACCACCATGGGAAAATGCCTTTAAGAAAGAAAAAATTCAGAGAGGTTATTGTAGAGGGGCCTAATGTGATCTCGTAGGATCAGAAAAAAAATTTCTAAGCATCATGGTATTCGAGTAACAACATGCTGAAATTTAAGACCATTTTGCACTTTAGACCCTTAAGGGGTCGATCTGGTTGAACATAGCTCGGAGCGATTCTGCTTGTTTGGGTGTAAAATAGGACCATGCCTAGTGTAAAAATACCTATTCAAAAGCATTGGAATAGTCCATTTGGTCACACAAGTTGCAGAACAAAAATTGCACCCCCTTGCAACTTTCAACTACTTGCATTTGATAACTATTTCCCCAAGTGAAAACTCACCACCACGAAAAAATTTGTCTGACATAGAAAAAAATAAGAGAGGTTATTGTAGAGGGGCCCAACATGATCCCAAAGGATCAGACAAGAATTTTCTATGCATCACAGTATCCGAGTAATAACATGTTGAAGTTTACAATTATTTTGCACTTTGGACCCTTAAGGGATTGATTCGCTTGAATGTAGCTCGAAGCGATTATACGTGTTTGGGTGTGAAAGAGGACCATTCCTAATGTATCAATACTTATTCAAACATGTTGGAATAGTCTGTTTGATCACACGAGTTGCAGAATGAAAGTTGCACCACTTTGCAACTTTTAACTATTTATATTTGATAACTTTTTCTCCAAATGAAAACTCACCACCATGGGAAAATACCTCTGAGATAGAAAAAATAGAGAGAGGTTATTGTAGAGGGGCCCAACACAATCCTAAAGGATCAGACAAGAAGTTTCTAAAAATAACAATATTTGAGTAACAACTTGTTGAAGTTTATAGCCATTTTTCACTTTGAACCCTTAAGGGATCGATCCGATTGAACGTAGTTCAGAGTGATTATGCATGTTTGGGTGCGAAAGACAACCATCCCTAACATAAACATACCTATTTGGACATGTTGGAACAGTTCGTTTGGTCACACAAGTTGCAGAATGAAAGTTGCATGACTTTGCAACTTTTCTCCAAGTGAAAACTCGCCACCATAGGAAAAGGCCTCTGAGATAGAAAAACTCAGAGATTTTATTGTAGAGGGGCCCAATGTGATCCCATAGTATCAGAAAAGAATTTTCTAAGTGTCATGGTATCTGAATAACAACATGTTGAATTTTATAGCCATTTTACACTTTGGACCCTTAAGGGATTGATCTAATTGAACGTAGCTCAAAGTGATTATGCGTGTTTGGGTGTAAAAGGGAACCATTCCTAGCATAAACATACCTATTTAGACATGTTGGAATAGTCCACTTGTTCATATGAGATGCAAAATGAAAGTTCCAC
>CM021101.1:190052588-190071051 GCA_007115665.2 Sequoiadendron giganteum | reverse complement strand
CAATAGTTTTCTCACTTGATGCATTCGATATTCTCAACCCAAGAGTCTTCATGATGTTTCTATACTTTACACCCCACATCATTTCAAAAAATAGTTGACATCTTGCGGTCTCATTTAGCCTTTCAAAGATGAATTTCCAAATCTTATCAACATATATTCTACAAGTGTGTGTTGAAATATTACCTTCCATGTGCTACAAAATATCCTCATCAATATTAATCAAATACTTTGGCCTTCTATGCAATATTCTAGGTTGTGTTCTCCTAGGTACATACATCTCAACATTAGGAATTTCATCAATATTTAATTGAGGCAGGCTAGATTGCATACCTTCGATCAAGTATGGAATATAAAACATACCTTGAGGTTCATGTGGGGATGATGGCATACCTTCTTCATCAAATCCTAGTGATGATGTACTCGCCACTTGAGATGTGTTGGATGGTGTCCAACAATATTCACTTGTGATAGATGGTGTCCCTACATATTCACTTGTGTTAGATGGTGTCCCTCCATATTCACTTGTGGTAGATGGCGGCCCTCCATATTCACTTGTAGTAGATGGTGTTCCTCCATGTTTCCTTGTGCTTCATGGTGTCCCTTCGTATTCACTTTCTATAGAGGGTGTTTCTCAAACTACAGTATCCAAATATGTCTTACCACAATGCTTTTGCATTCATTCCTTTTGTTCTACCAATTCATTTTCTCTTTTTGATAGTTGAGGTTCCTCTTCAATTGTCTTGTTTGCATCAATCATTTCCAATTTATTATTTTCATGATATGCTACCGCCCAATCTCTCTCCTTTTGTTTGAAGGTTTCATACTCTTCGTCTATTAGTTTCTTCCTTGTTCGTTTCTTTGACATGGTGGATAATTTTACCTGTAGCATGGTAATGAGATAAATATTAGTTCCTCCAAAATGTATCCATTCAAATAAATCAAAATATATTTCATTCAAGGCTTCATAACGAATACTTACAATCATCTTGTACAAGAGTATTTCTATCATAGACAACTTAGGTCACATGATTTTTTTCAATGGAATGCCTTAAAGAGATGTGGTAATGTGGCATGCCATGATTGCAAGATAGGCTCAAAATTGAAGCATGTACAAGCCATGTGGTATGCACATCCATAATAAATGATTGAGAAATGATGTTTTATTTTACTTAAAAATTATGTCATATATATGTGTATACAAAATGTGGAAGCATACATGGTGCAAGAGAACCATTGAATGTAAATTGGCCCATTCCACGCACTCTTATTACTGTAATTGGTGGAATGGGTCTTCATCATCAATAAATAGGTGAAGGAATGTTGTTTGTGTGCAAGGGAGGTCTAAAAGGGTGTTGGGCATGAAGCCCTAGAGTGAAATTTTGAGTGGTTTTGGTATGTTAAAGTGTGTTTCGTGTTGGAACAACATGGTTTCATATTGAATTGAGTTTGTTTAGGCCGTTTTAGACCTATTTGAAGTATTCATAAGATTGTGTGAGGGTTGGATGAGTTTTTTTCAATAAATCCCAATTTCTTGGGTAAAAAGGAGGGTTTTATGATTTGACACTTTGGTGAGTGATTTTTTGAAAAAAAATGGTGGAATCTTTAGTTTGATAACATATAGGCTGCTGCCCAATGTAGTTTGGTGTTTTGGAAAATGATTTAAGATAAGGTCCTTTGTAAAAGAGGCCTAATCTGAGGCCTAGTTGGTGTAGAAATATAGTTTTGATGAAGTTGTAACAAAGAAGCCTATTGTGGCTTGTTGATATTTTATTGTGTGCCTTGTTGGAACTTTGAGAAGGGTTGGGTATTGGTCTGAGAAGACCTTCTCTAAAAGGTATACTTGGTTGAGTGAGTTAGCTATGCTACAAGGATGACTGTTGAATTGGTGAAAGTGAAGAATTTTATGAATTGTTAATTGTGAATTATTATTGTTGGTTGATTTTATGTTGATTGGTGTTATAGTACCTCCCCTAATTGCATCAATACACAAGGTAAGTCAATTTTTAAATTAAAAAATGCCTCAAAGAGATGTGGTTTTGGTGCACTAGGGGGGTTTGAGAGTTTAATAAGGTTCATTATGACTACTCCATGATCTAGGCTTTGTAGTTCAAAGGAGTAGGTTATTTTTAGGTTATGTACCTTGTTTGCATGTTGTTTTGTGCAAGGGAAAACAAGAATCCTGTTAGAACCAAAAAAATACTCAATTAAAAACCTAAGCCTTCTCATCCATTCAAGCCCATATTTTCCTATCTTTTCACAAAAATCATTCGCTTTATTCCTCATCCATTTTATTATGAATTTCAAATCCTTACCGCTCTCTTAATATGCATTACATAAGCTTTTACCACCTTACCGTAGTCTCCAAAAATTTAACCTCGGTATGGCGATGGTGATTAGCAGGCTGGTGTTAAGTGTTTACCGCACTACCACATGCGGTCTAAGCATAGACTGTGGTATTATAGTGGGTGGTGAGTAAGCGACGGTGGTAAACAATGAAGCGACAATTGATGGTTAGGAGACTATGAATGGTTGGTAGTTAGTGAGCAGTTACTGCTATGCCGTAGCTATTAAAGCAAAGACCGCAGTAATGTGGTAAAAATGATAAGGCGACATAGATGACCGCGGTAGTGCGGTGAGTGTGGGGATAGCTGTCACGATGAACAGAGTCAAATAGGAGGAAGCAGTTAGCAGAGACAGTTACGATGAAGGAGGCCCACTGCGGGACCGCGGGGGGTCATTTGATAGACCGTGGTAATGCGGTAAACAACGAGGTTAACCATCAAGGCTAGGCACCGCATAACTGCGGGTGGAAAAGTCAAACCTGCGATAGAGCGATAAATGCAATGGAAGCCATGGGAAAATAAAATAAGGGCAATAAAAAGTACAAAATTCTGATAAGATAAGAAATACAAGTTCAGATGTGATGTATATATATTTTGAAAACTCATTAATTGAGGGGAGAGGGTTCTGGGAATGAGATAATGTAAAATAAGGAAAAACCTTTTGGAAAGAGTGCAATGGAGATGATTTCTTTACTAAATTCCTTTCTGATTTTTGTTGTTATGATGTTATAACTGGCAATTTCTATTTAGTTTTCCCCAATTTGGATTTTTTGGATTATTTTAGTTCAAATATCAAGTATATTTTAATTCTTCAAAGGGCATTTCTTCAATTTGTGTGATTTCATTTAATGGTGTCTGCAAGTCAGAGTTAAATTCCTTTAAGTGAATCATAGTGTCTATGAGACTTCTTTTGGATAATTGAAAGAGAGCTAAGCAAGAAAATATTTCAACACTATTTATGCTAGTCATAAATTGATGAAGTCACATGCCAGTCATTGAAACTTCATCCCGTAAAGTGTCTAACAACTTAAATTGTGTCAGGGAGAAATATGTATGTATAATCAGTAACATTTTTTACTCCATTGCCTAGTAGAAAGAAGGAATTGATCTGCTATATCCCAGAGTAATAAATTCATTATAAATAAAAAACTGATTCAAAAACCTTTCTTTTAATTTGAATGGTAGGGTTAGTTGTGGTGTCCTTTTGTCTATTCATGTTTACTTGCCATTGTGGATAAACTGTTCAGCAGGAAGTTCATTTTAAATCTGCATATCTCATATAGGTTCACCCACCTAGGTCTAGCAGAACCTAAAGAGTAGGAGGTTTAATTGCATAATTGGCCTTATATGTTGTCCAAGAATGTTCTAAAGGCCTGACAAACTCTTATGGTTAAAACCTACATTTTTGAGTACCATTAGTTTGGCGACTCTACTGGGGAACATAATCTGAAAATAAGCCTTGTCATAGAGTTAGTATCTTGTAGAAGACTCCACCAGGAATAAAGAATTGCAGATTTTCTCACTTTTGGAAAGTGAGTGGGGACTCTGAATGAACAAATATATTGAAACTGATTAATTGAAATATATATCAAAAATAAATCTTCCTAGAGTTCAGACTATCTCAATTTCTCCCAAAATGCAAGGAAGAAGGTCTTTGTACAAAGATTGTGATGGTCCTAATGCCAAAAATAAATGGATAGAGAAGAATGATAAAGGTAAAAAGGCAATCGGTGACATGGGACTATAAGACAAAAATAAAACATCGAAAGCATCACTGGAGATACACAATTCATATGGCACATTAGCAAATGAAGACTTCCCTTCTAGAGAACCTCACACTCCTGAGGAATAGAGGAATCCCTTTTATCAACCAGATCCTAAGATGGTTGAAGAATTCATGGTTGAATGTGGAGCTGAAAGAGAAAGAAGACAACATGAATATGATAAGAAAATGGCATTTCTTAAAGAAAATCGGGATGGACTTGGTTATGAAGCAACCTCTGAGGAGAATTATGAGCTTATGGCTAGGGATGAAATAAATGCAAGACTAGAATATGAGATACAAGAAGTGGAAAGGGAAAGAATAGAATATGAGCAGAGGCTCCAGGCAATTAGAGAACTTGAAGAATTGAGATTGAGGAAAGTGCAGATCAGTACTCAAATGGGTTATCTGCAAAAATATGTGCCACCTCATAGGCAAGGGAACAATAATGCAAGCCCATCAAATTCCTCATAGGCCTACCAAAATCAGCCAAGGAATCAAGGAAGATATCAAAATGGTCCACCATAAAATCAAGGTGTTCAACCACCTCCTTATCAACAGCATGTACCCTTACAAGGTCAGCAATATGTGGCAAATAATAATCCATTGTACTAGCGTCAGTACTACCAAAATTCTCCTCCACAATATGCAACTATGATTAGGCATTTTGCCTTGGCTGGACTACAAATATGTCCTTACCCTATGGACAACGGTTGGAGAAGTTTGGTCCCAAAATTCACAGGGAGCAGTGCTACTGTAGTTGAACAACATTTAAGGAGTTTTAATGCTTTTATGCAAGATTTAGATATGCAAAATGAAGATATACAAATGAGACTATTTATGATGTCACTGATTGAAGATGCCAGAGATTGGTTTAATAGTTTGCCAACAACTTCTATTAATTCTATTCATGTTTTCTATGAGCAATTTCTTGAGCAGTATGGGAATCAATATGCACCTGAATTTGCATTGGATGAATTAGTGACTATTCAAAAGCATCAAAACGAGTCAGCTTATGATTTCAACCAGAGGTTTCCTAAATTGCATAATAAGATACCTCTTGGATCTAAATTGGTTGATCCTACTACACTGAGCATTTATTTAAAATCTTTTGATCCTAAGACAGGTTATGAGCTCAGGAATAGGGGTCCCAAAAATTTGGTTGAAGCTCAAAGGATAGCACTCACCATTGAAAATAATAGGAAAGTTGCAAGGATGATTGCCAAGAGGGATAACCCAAAGGCTCCCCAATATTCTCCTCCAAATAAACAAGAGAACACATATAGGAATGAGAGGCCAAGACTACATGACATGCCTTATAATAAAATTTGGAGAAATGGAAAGCCAATGATGGATGGGCCAAGAAATAAAGAGACACCTGACCCTTTGAAGAAGAGAGGGACTTACATGGTTGATAATAGTCCTTAGTGTTCAATATGTGACTTGCCACATTCGTCAAAACATTATGTATTAGCTCAGTCAGTGTCAAGAAGAGACATGACAAAAGATAATAATGAAGAAGACAATAACATTTATTTGACTTCTCATACTCTTCACTCAACAGAGAAGGGATATTCATCTTTAGAGGAAGGAGGATATGAATATGATGTTGATCATCAAAAATATAATGTTCACATGGCAGAGCAACAATTTTTTTTTTATTATGAAGAAAGTGATGATGAACAAAATCTTCCTACTACATCATATCAACCTAATAGGGGAAGTATGAAGAGACCATCTAAGGAAGAAATTAAGAGATTGACTATTGCAGCAGTTGAGCAAGCTAAAAGCAAGTATTGGCTAAGGAATATAATAGTAAATGAAAATGAAGGTGTTCTAAGAGGAATATTCTTGAAAAGTGAAAGGATGTCCCATGAAATATCGAAAAAGACAAATGATCAGCACCCTAACCAAAAAGAACAGAAATATATCCCCAAACAAGAAGAGAAAGAATCCTCCAGGAACACACAAAAGATGGATCATACATTAAAGAGGGAGAAAGAGGAAAACAAAGGAGAATTGATAGAATCAAAGAAGGTGATCAAAATTGAAGGTACATATTTTGATTTCATACAAGCTTTATCTCAATTAAAAATTTATGTCCCATTGCTTGAAATGATGAAAATTAAGGAGTATAGGGAAAGTGCTATTCAATTAATGTCTAGTCGGAGTAATCAAAAATTAATTTTTGAACAAAATGAGAATGTTGGAATTGCTGATAAGAAAGGAAAGATAAAAGTTGCAGAAGTTTTTTTAAGTGATGCATTGATAAATACACCTCAAATTGATCCATTTTTCACTACCCTGCTCATAAATGGTAAATTGGTAAGAAATTGCATGATAGATTCAGGTGCTTCTATGAATATTATGCCAATAGGGGTAATGAAACAACTTGGCATGTGGATAGATATTGAGGGTGGTAAATTTTATGCTATGGATAGTAGGCCCATCCCAGTAGTGGGGATTATGAAAGATGTAGAAGTAAGATTAACAACCTACCCACAAGCTACTTATAACATCGATATAACTCTGATTGATACACCTCCATAGTTTGGAATGCTTCTATCAAGACAATGGATTGCAGCTGTTGGAGGTAATGTGCAATTTGAATTATCATATGCCACAATACTAGTTAATGGTGAAGAGGTGAAATTATATAGAGAACCAAGGGTGAAATAGATTGTTGAGTGTTTTCCTCAAGAACAACTTAATTGCTTCTGTGATGTAGATTTGGTGAGTTTCAGAGTTGAATTATCTTAGCCAAAACTAATGAGTACTGGCCCAATTGATAGACTTGTTTCTAGAAATCAGCAAGGTGTGTGGAAAATGTACTTTGATGGGGCTTGCAATCAAGAAGGTAATGGAGCTGGGGTAATTTTCATATCACCTGAAAGTACAACATTTAAATATTCATTTTTATTGGCTTTTGAATGTACAAATAATGTGGTTGAGTATGAAGCTTTGTTCATTGGTTTGAACATGGTCGTCAAACACAAGATTAAGTTGTTATCTATTTTGGGAGATTTTGAATTAGTTGTGTCACAAATTAGATCAAAGTATGCTGCAAGGAACAAAAGGTTGAAACAATATAGGAATGATCTATGGGATACAGTGGAACTATTTGATGCATTTTCAATTGATTGGGTAGATAGATCTGAAAACTTGATGGCTAAGTTTTTAGCTAATGTAACCTTAAAGAAAGATGATATGACATTGGAAGGAGTATCTCAAATTGAATTTAAAACAAGACTAGCAGTCCCTAACAATATATATAGCTGGCAATTTTTTGATGATGATACTGACCTTTTGAGGTTTCTTCATTGTATAGATCAGTATGAAGCACATGAGATTGATTTCAATGCTTTTATGGAAGAAGTGGATGGGAAACAGACTATATTTGGGAAGGAAGTTTTGCAGCTTAAAAATAACAAGCTTCCCAAAGGGCTTGTGGCATTGGATAGGGTGTATGATGGGAGTGATCATTCCCTCATAAAGCAGACACTAGTTAAGAAGGAAGATATTGAAGAAATAAATTTGGGAACTGAATTAGCACCAAAGAGGGTTTATATTGGAAAGAAAATAAGCCCAACCATTAGAAGAATTATGATTACATTGTTGAGAAAATACAAGCATGTGTTTTCTTGATCTTATGAGGATTTGAAGGCATATAGAGAAGATCTTTTTCAGCATGAGATTCCACTTAAGCCAGAAACAAAGCCATTTAGACAGAAGCAGAGGCCTATCAATCCAACATTGGAACCTAAAATGCAAGAGGAGCTAGCAAAGATTAGAGATGGAGGTATCATAAAACCAATCAGGCATTCAACATGGGTCTCAAATTTAGTTCCTATCAGGAAGAAAAATGGGGACATAAGACTATGTGTAGATTTCAGAAATTTGAATGTGGCTTCCCTAAAAGATAATTATCCTCTTCCAAACATGGAGGAAATATTACACAAAGTAACATGATGTGAGCTATTATCAATGATGGATGGATTTTCTAGATATAATCAAGTCAAAGTCAAAGAATCTGAGCAATACAAAACAACATTCACTACACCATGGGGAACATATATATATGTAAGAATCACAAATGCAGGAGCTACCTTTCAAAGAGCCATGGATGTGGCATTTGCAAATTTGATCAATGCTATAATGGTGGTATATCAAGATGACCTCACTACTTATTCCAAAAGGGCAGAGGATCATGTTGCTTATTTGGAGAAGATCTTCATCAAAGCCTTGGAGTATGGTATAAGTCTTAATCCTAAAAAATGTAATTTTTCTGTCACAAAGGGTAAACTTTTGGGGCATATTGTATTAAAAGATGGTGTTAGGATAGATCTTGAAAGGGTAGAGGCCATTGATAAAATTCCCATTCATAAAACTGTCAAAGCAATCCAATCCTTCTTTGGCCAAATGAATTTTGTTAGGAGGTTTGTGTCCAATTTTGCTGAAATTGTTAAACCTATATCTAAAATATTGAAAAAAGGAGAAAATTTGGACTGGACTGTTGAAGCTATGGATGCCTTCATATCTATAAAAAGAGCTATCAAAAAAGGCCCTATCCTAAAGTCCCCTGATTTTACTAAGCCATTTCAGATTTTTTCTTTTGCTTCATTCCATACCATAGTTGTTGTCATGTTACAAAAAAATGATGAAGGTCATGAGCAGCCTATTTCTTTTTTTAGTAAATCTTTGCAGGGGTCAGAATTGAAATATGACATTATGGAAAAATAGGCTTATCTGTTGGTCAAAGAAGCAAAGTCTTTCAAAACTTACCTTGTTGGAGATAAGGTCATTGCTTATGTCCCACATGCAGTTGTGAAGGATATCCTGGTGTAGACAAAAGTAATAGGGAAAAGATGCAGGTGGATTAACAAAATTCAAGAATTCAACATGGAGATTGAGATTACTAACTTGGTAAGAGGACAAGGTCTGGCCAAGTTGATGGCAAAAACAAATATTGAAGCAAACCAGATCTGCAATGTGGAAGGTAAGGGTGAAATCATAGCAAGTATTGAGCATACTCCATGCTATACAAATATAATGTATTATTTGAAACATATGAAGTGCCCTGAAGGGTTGAACGATAATCAAAGGAGAACTTTAAAGTTGCAGGCTTCTAAATATGTTTTTATAGAAGGTGACCTTTTCTGGAAAAATAGGGATGGTATATTGCTATTGTGTTTAGATGAATCCCAGGCAAAATATTTTTGAGAGAAATGCATGAAGGGGTGTGTGGAGGGAATTACTCTACTAAGACTACTGTACACAAGATTCTTAGGGCTGGTTATTATTGGCCTATGGTATTTAATGATTCCTTTGCATATGTGAGAGAGTGTGAGGTTTGTCAAAAAATTTCAGGAAAACTAAGTATCAGGGAGCATTGCCACTTAGACCTGTGCAAGTAGAAGCACCTTTTCACCAACGGGGAGTTGATTTCATTGGAGAAATACAAGATAGATCAACTAGAGGGAACAAATGGATACTAGTGGCCACTGATTACTTTAGTAAGTGGGTGGAGGTTGTTCCAACTAGGCAAGCAACGAGAAAAGTGGTAGTGAATTTTATGATGGAGAATGTTATGACTAGGTTTGGCACTCCAGTCAAATTGATCACAGATAATGGGATGTGTTTTAGATCATACGAGTTTAAAGATTTTTGCAAAACATATGGAATTAGTATATCTTATTCTGCCCCATACCATCCACAAGTAAATGGCTAGGCAAAGTCAAGTAATAAAAGTCTTTTGAAGATAATAAAGAGGATACTGGATACTAACAAAAAGGCATGGGATTCGAAGTTAAGATTATATGTGTGGGTAGATAGAATTACAGTGAAGAAGGCAACTAGAAAATCTCCATTTGAATTGGTGTATGGGACACAATCTAGGATGCCATTGCAGAATCTTTTGCCAGTTTATAACTTTATTTTGCAAGAAGATTTGGATATTTATGGTCCAATGGAGGAAAGAATGGAACAACTTGCAAAGCTTGATGAAGTAAGAAGAGTTGCTCAGAAGCAGAATGTGAAGTTATAGTCACAAATGAAGTATCTTTTTGATAAAAAGGCAAAGAAGAGAAAATTTGAAAAGGATGACTTGGTGTTGATGTGGAATGCTTGGTGTCAGGATAAGAGGAAGCATGGCAAGTTTGAAGCTTTATGGCTGGGTCCTTTTGTGATAACTGGTAAAGGAGGTGAGGATTCATATTTCCTGTAGAACATGTTTGGATAAGAGCAGGAGTTGCCTGTACATGGGCAGTTCTTGAAGTTTTTCTTCTCTTAAGGATCAACAGAGGGTTAAGGATTTCCAATGCATGGACAATTCTTAATAACCCTCTTTAAATGTTATTTCCATGCACATTAGTTTAAGAAATTTTGGTGGGTCTGGGTTTGCCAGTACATGGAAATTCTCACGACTTCCCTTTCTGAAAGCATTGCTTTCCTTTCCATGTACAGTGGTTTAGGCTCAGTTTCCATTCTCCATTTGCTCCATCTTTCATACCATTCATCTGATCATTCCCTCCATCTGCCATGGTTTTCATTTTTCATCATTTGCTTGGTCTGCTCTCCTAGTTGATTTTTTGGATTCTTGTAGTGTTTGCACAACCACTCATCCCCAATAGGAGCCATTGTTAGAACCAAACAAAATTCAATTAAAATCCTAAGCCTTCTTATCCATTCAAGCCCATATTTGCCTATCTTTTCACAAAAATCATTCACTTTATTCCTCGTCCATTTTATTGTGAATTTTAAATCCTTACCGCTCTCTTAATATGCATTTCGTAAGCTTTTACCACCTTACCGCGATCTCCAAAAATTTAACCACGGTATGGCGGTGGCAGTTAGCAGGCTGGCGTTAAGTGTTTACCGCACTACCACACACGATCTAAGCATAGACCATGGTATTGTGGTGGGTGGTGAGTAAGCGGCGGCGGTAAACAATGAAGTGACAATTGATGGTTAGGAGACTATGAACGGTTAGCGGTCAGTGAGCAGTTACCACTATATCGTAGCCGTTAAAGCAAAGACCGTGGTAATGTGGTAAAAATGATGAGGCGATAGAGATGACCATGGTAGTGCGGTGAGTGTGGGGATAACCATCACGGTGAACAGAGTCAAACAAGAGGAAGCGGTTAGCAGAGACAGTTACGGTGAAGGTGGCCCACCGCAGTACCGTAGGGGGTCATCTGACAGACAATGGTAATATGGTAAAAAACGAGGTTAACCATCAAGGCTAGGCACCGCATAACCATGGGTGGAAAATTGAAACCTGCGGTCGAGCGGTAAATGCAATGGAAGCCATGGGAAAATAAAATAAGGGCAATAAAAAGTACAAAATTCTGATAAGATAGGAAATATAGGTGGGAAAGGATAAATCAAAAAATTTAAGGCGAAACTATTATAAGAAATATTTAATTTTCTGAAAGGCAATATAATTGAATATTTTAATCCTCTGTGATATAATTTAAACTGTTTTACCAGAACAGTGAAGGGTCGTGACTCTTCATATGTGATGTATATATATTTTGGAAACTCAGTAATTGAGGGGAGAGGATTCTGGGAATGAGATAATGTAAAATAAGGAAAACCCTTCTAGAAAGAGTGCAATAGAGATGATTTCTTGATTGAATTCCTTTCTGATTTTTGTTGTTATGATGTTATAATTGGCAATTTTTGTTTAGTTTTCCCCAATTTGGAGTTTTTCGATTATTTGAGTTCAAATATCAAGTATATTTTAATTTTTCAAAGTGTGTTTCTTTAATTTGTGTGATTTCATTTAATGGTGTCTGCAAGTCAGAGTTAAATTCCTTTAAGTGAATCATAGTGTCTATGAGACTTCTTTTGGATAATTGAAAGAGAGCTAAGCAAGAAAATATTTCAACACTATTTATGCTAGTCATAAATTTATGAAGTCACAAGCCAGTCATTGAAACTTCATCCCGTAAAGTGTCTAACAAATTAAATTGTTTTAGGGAGAAATATGTATGTATAATCAGTAACATTTTTGACTCCATTGCCTAGTAGAAAGAAGGCACTGATCTGCTATATCCCAGAGTAAAAAATTCATTATAAATAAAAAATTGATTCAAAAACCTTTCTTTTAATTTGAATGGTATGGTTATTTGTGGTTTCCTTTTGTCTATCCATGTTTACTTTCCATTGTGGATAGACTGTTTAGCAAGAAGTTCATTTCAAATCTGCATATCTCATATAGGTTCACCCACCTAGGTCTGGCAGAACCTAAAGACTAGGAGGTTTAATTGCATAATTTGCCTTGTATGTTGTCCAAGAATGTTATAAGGGCCTGGAAAAATCTTATGGTTAAAACCTACATTTTTGAGTACCAACAAATCCATCGTTTGGTTGATGTCCTCTCAAGAAATACAAAAGTTTTTCAATGAAAATGGATGGTTACAAGTTGGTGATTGAGAAAAGAGCATTCAATGAGATCGTAATTTTGTTCCTAAAGCATGGGTAAACATTTCTAAACATTTTTCAAGTAGTGGCAGAGCATGTGAAGGTTTGGAGTATGCTTTTCTAATAAACCCTAATTTAGAAAGCTTATTTGGGAGAATAAAGTAAGGGTTTTGTTGAACAACATTTATTTGATCCTTTCCATTCCTAAAATTGGTTGAATCTAGTGTTTTCTGACCTAGCTAAAGACTATTTGGAGTTATTAGGTGTTTTGATGGTGATTTTATGATACTTCATTTGTAAATTTTGCCTAATTTGAGGCTTATTCCAGCATTTAGTCAAGTTTTTTGACTTTTGTTTCAAATCAAGTTTAAGTGAAATTAAGGTATTTGAATGTATGTCAAAATGGGATTAAAATTGTGCCTTGAGGTTTTAAAGATACAAAATGACTAAATATGGATCACCTGATTTAAGGGTTTGGTGACCTTCTTGTAATATGGTGGATAGTTTGCTATAAGGAGTGAATCTGATAAAACCATGAAATAGTTGATTGTTTATGTTTGGAAAATATTTAAAAGATGTTGGAAAATATGTCTCAATGCTTGGTAGAAGTTAGAAAGGCTAACTTGTGGAATTTTTTGTTTTGAGCAAAGTTGACTCCTTGTGCAAAATGATGTTATAACTTTAAGAATTAAAGAGCTTGATGGATCAGTGGTTTGTGAATGTGTACTTGGTTCATTTCAATCAATAACATGTTGATTATAGTGTCTTGGATGTCTGGATAAAGGTTGGTAGCAAGAATCCATGATTTGTTGTTATTTTTCCATGTAAGTTACATTCAAGAGTGAATTAGTGAATCATGAAGGAATTGAATGGTTCTAAGTCTCTAATCAGGTTTATGCTATATTAAAATAAATTTTATGATGGTTAATCTATTTTTGAGTCTGACAAAGAGTTGGAGCCAAGTTCTAATGTTTTGTGGAAATATGAAATCAAGTGAAATTGAAGGATTTTAATGAAAAGATGACTGAGTTTGTTGGTTGATCTTCTCCAATTTAAGTTAGGGTCAAAACTACCCTTGATGATTTGTGGATCCTAGTAGATGCTTTGCATTTGGTTTTAATATGTAATTGGCAAGTGTATATAATTGAATAATTTAAAATGTACATTGACAACCTAAGGTTATAATGCCAAATAAATAATGATCAAGATGGAATATGTAAAATAAAAAATATGAAAGCAAGCCAAAATAGACTGATAAAAAATCTATAAAGACTTCACATACCTACAAAACTAAAGCTTCAAAAGGAGGTGTTCAACCCAATTATGTAGCCTTTGATTCTTCTTTCTTCAAACTCCTCAATAATTTGACTTTTTCAAATGTTTGTTCCCCTCCAAACTTCAATTGTATATCACTTTTGAATGGAATTCAGACTTGAATTGATATTATATGCCTTTCAATGTGAAAACTCTTCTATTTCATGCAAAGGTGGTGGAAAGATCAAGAAAAAGGTGGTGGAATGTGAAAAACATGCATGCACACTTCACAACATCATCACAAAGTGTCTTGTTATCGTCACACCTGAAGAACTAGGAGAATATGCAAAATGTGGGCCTTGAGATCATGGGTATATTGAGTTTTTTTACCATTTTTAGTGCAAGAAAAAATGTGCTCGCATTATAACACGCTCTTGTTATAATGCGAGTGTGTTATTTCTTGCTAAAATGACCATATCTCCACTTCTTCAAAACGTGCTCGTGTTATGTGAAAGATTTTTTTAATAGATTTATTTTCTCTCTCTTTGTCTATACCCTCTACCCTAATTCTATATCTCTCCCTATACCCTTATAGTAGAGGAGATAGAGGTGAATGTGTGTGTGTTTAAGAGAGAGAGAGATAGAGGGAGGGGGTTGAGGGTTTAAGGGTTTAAGGGTTTAAGGGCTTAGGGTTAAGGGTAGATGGTTAAGGGTTTATGGTTTAAGGGTAGAGGGTGTAGGGTTGAGAGAGAGAGATAGTGGGAGAGAGTGGGAGAGAGAGAGAGAGAGAGAGAGTGGTAGAGGAAGAGGGAGAGGAGAGGAGAGGGAGAGAAAGGGGGAGAAAGAGGGAGAGAGAGGGAGAAAGGGAGGGAGAGGGAGAGTAGGAGAAAGAGAGAGTTAGAGTGATTGAACAATGAGATAGATACCTAAGAGAGGGAGAGGGGGTAGGAGAGAGAGATTTGAGAGAGAGAGAGAGAGGGAGTGGGAGAGATAGAGGGTAGAGGATTAAGGGTAGATGGTTAAGGGTTTATGGTTTAAGGGTAGAGGGTGTAGGGTTGAGAGAGAGAGTGGGAGAAAAATAGAGTGGGATAGAGGGAGAGGGAGAGAGTGGGAGAGATGTAGATAGAGAGGGAGGGAGAAAGGGGGAGAGTGGGACAAAGAGAGAGTGGAGAGAGTTGGAGAGTATGAGAGAGGGAGAGTAGGAGGGAGAGGGAGAGTGGGAGAGATTGAAACATGGGGAGAAAGAGGGAGAGAGGGGGAGAAATATGGAGATGGGGTAGGAGGGAAAGATTTGAGAGAGAGAGAGGGATTAGGAGAGAGATAAAGGGTAGAGAATTAAGAATTAAGGGTTTAAAGGGTTAATGGTTAAGGATAGAGGGGATAAAGATAGGAGTAAGAGAGAGAGAGGGGGTAGGAGGGAGAGTCTCAACTCTTAAACCCTCTACCCTCTACCCTATAAACACATAAACAATCAACTCTAAACCCTAAACCTTCAACCCTAAAACCTCAACCCTTTAACTGTCAACCCCTATACCTCTTAATCCCTCAACCCTCAACCCTCAAACCTTAAACCCTAATCCCTTAACCCCTATACACTCTTAATCCATCAACCCTCAACTCTTAAACCCTAATCCCTCAACCCCTATACCCTCTTAATCCCTCAACCTGCAACCCTCAACCATTAAATGCTAATACCTCAACCCCTATACCCTCTTAATCCCTCAACCCTCAAGCCTCAAACCTTGAACCCTAATCCCTCAACCCCTATACCCTCTTAATTCCTCAACCCTCAACCCTTAAACACTAATCCCTCAACCCACAACCCTTAAATCCTAATCCCTCAACCCTAAAACCTTAAACCCTAATCCCTCAACCCCTATACCCTCTTAATCCCTTAACCCTCAAACCTCAACCCTTAAACCCTAATCCCTCAACCCCAATACCATCTTAATATATCAACACTAAAACCTCAACCCTTAAACCCTAATTGCTCAACACCTATACCCTCTTAATCCCTCAAACCTCAAACCTCAACCCGTAAACCCTAATCCCTCTAGTCCTATACCTTCTTAATCCCTAAACTCAACCCTCAACCCTTAAACCCTAATACATCAACACTTATACCCTTTTAATCCCTCAACCCTCAACCCTCAAGCCTTAAACCCAATCCGTCAACCCCTATACCCTCTTAATTCCTCAACCCTCAACCCTCAACCCTTAAACCCTAATCCCTCAACCCCTATACCCTCTTAATCCCTAAACCCTCAAACCTCAAACCTTAAACCCTAATCCCTCAACCCCTATACCATCTTAATCCCTCAACCCTTAAACCCTTATCCCTCAACCCCTATACTATCTTAATCCCTCAACCCTCAACCCTCAACCCTTAAACCCTAATCCCTAGATCCATACACCTTATTAATCCCTCAACCCTCAACCCTTCAACCCTAATCCATCAGCCCCTACACCCTCTTAATCCCTTAACCCTAAACCCTTAAACCTTATTCCCTCAACCCTTATAACCTCTTAATCCCTCAACCCTTAATTCTTAACCCTTAAACACTAAACCCTCAACCCCTACACCCTCTTAATCCCTCAAGCCTTAAACCCTAATCCTTCAAACCCTATACCCTCTTAATCCCTCAACTGTCAACCCTCAACTATTAAACCCTAATCCCACAACCCTTATACACTCTTAATCCCTCAACCCTTAAAACCTAATCCCTCAACCCCTATACCCTCTTAATCCTATAACCCTCAACCCTTAAACACTAATCCTTCTATGCCTATACCCTCTTAATCCCTCAACCATCAACCCTCAACCCTCAACCCTTAAACCTTAATACCTCAACCCTTATACACTCTTTATCCCTCAAACCTCAACCATCAACCCTTAAACCATAATCACTCAACCCCTATACCCTCTTAATCCCTCAACTCTCAACCCTTAAACCCTAATCCCTCAACCCCTATACCCTTTCAATCCATCAACCCTCAACCCCAATACCCTCCTAATCCCTCAACCGTTAACCCTCAACCCTTAAACCCTAATCTTCCAACCCCTACACCCTCTTAATTCGCCAACCCTCAACCCTCAACCTTTAAACCATAATCCCTATACCCTCTTAAGCCTTCAACCCTCAACCTTTAAACCCTAATCCCTCAACCCCTATACACTGTTAATCCCTCAAACCTGAACCCTCAACCCTTAAACCCTAATCCCTCTACCCCTATAACCTCTTAATTCCTCAACCGTCAAACCTTAAACCTTAATCCCTCAACCCCTATACACTCTTAATTGCTCAACCCTCAACCCTCAACCCTTAAACGCTAATCTTGCTACCCCTATATCCTCTTAATCCCTTAACTTCAACCCTCAACCCTTAAACCCTAATTCCTCAACCTCAACCTCAACCTTCAACCCTTAAACCCTAATCACTCAACCCCTATACCTCTTAATCTCTCAACCCTTAAAACCTAATCCCTCAACCCCTATACCATCTTTTTCCCTCAACCCTCAACCCTCAACCCTTAAACCCTAATCCTTCTACTCCTATAGCCTCTTAATCCCTCAAGCCTCAAGCCTCAAGCCTCAAGCCTCAAGCCTCAAGCCTCAAGCCTTAAACCCTAATCCCTCAACTCTTATACCCTCTTAATCCATCAACCCTCAACCCTAAACCCTTAAACCCTAGTACCTCAACCCATATACCCTCTCAATTCCTCAACCCTCAACCTTCAACCCTTGAACCCTAATCCCTCAACTCCTATACCCTCTTAATCCCTAAACCCTCCAACCTTAACCCTTAAACCCTAATCCCTCATCCCCTATACCCTCTTAATCCCTCAACCCTTAAACCCTTATCCCCACACCCCTGTACCCTCTTAATCCCTCAACCCTCAACCCTTAGACCCTAATCCCTCAACCCCTATACCCTCTTAATCCCTCAACCCTGAAACCCTAATCCATCAACCCCCATACCTTCTTAATCCCTCAACCCTTAAACACTAAACCCTCAACCCCTACACCCTCTTAATCCCTCAATCCTCAACTGTCAACCCTTAAATCGTAATCCTTCAACCCCTATACCTACCTAATCCCTCAACCCTCAACCCTTAAACCCTAATCCCTCAACCCTTATACCCTCTTAATCCCTCAACCCTCAACCCCTATACCATCTTAATCCTACAACCCTCAACCCTCAACCCTTGAACCATAATCCCTCAACCCTTATACACTCTTAATACCTCAACCCTGAACCCTTAAACCCTAATCTCTCAACCCATATACCCTCTTAATCCCTCAACCCTCAACCCTTAAACCCTAATCCCTCAACCCCTATACCCTCTTAATCCATCAACCCTAAACCCTAAACCCTTAAACCCTAATCCCTCAACCCTTAACCCTAAACCCTTAAAGCCTAATCCCTCAACCCCTACACCCTCTTAATCCATCAAGCCTCAAGCCTCAAGCCTTAAACCCTAATTCCTTAACCCCTATACCCTCTTAATCCATCAACCCTCAATCCTCAACCCTTAAACCCTAATCCCTCAAACCCTATACTCTCTTAATCTGTCAACCCTAAACCCTTAAACCCTAAACCCTCAATCTGTATACCCTTGTAATCCCTCAACCCTCAACCCTTAACCCTCAACCCTCAGCCCTCAACCCTTAAATGATAAT